>DWQT01003698.1:0-12120 GCA_018244895.1 Myscelus amystis hages | reverse complement strand
ACGTCGACGCCCGAACGAAAAGAAATAAAAATATTGTTTCTCACCAGAAATATTGTTACCAACCAGCACGCCACACATTAACGGTCATTTAAGGTTAATTGGGTAATTTCCATCGTATATTCTCGGTTGCGTTCGAAATTTAAATTGATAAAAGACTTGTAATTAATTAGATTGTTATCCAGTCGCCAAGTAGGTACCTACTGGTTTTCTATTCGAATAGGTACTAGTTGGTATTCGTAAACGGTAGTCTTGTTATCGCAAATGACCCGTAAATTAACATTTTTGACCAATAAGTACCTATACTATATAATTTAGAAGGTTGGTTTAGGCATTATGATTTTACCCTATTTAGATGGGTAGGTACTAGCTTTGCTAGGAACTTTTAAAATGGAAAAATTGACAAATGTTAATATAATGTATTGTCCAGAATAACGATCATTGAAATACGAATATTTTATGTACGTTTATTATGCTTAGGTATTTCTAAACGATTTTGGAATTCTACTCTTTCATAGAAAATTGAATAAAGCTAAGTAAAAATCATTGGATACTTTCGCTGTGATACGATACGTTGGGTAATTTTTGATTTAAACCAGGTAACTAACACAGCTATACTATTTTTACATATACATATGTACCTACATCCATACTAATAAAACAAAAATTGGAATGTGTGCTCGTTTGTTTTTCTTTCACAACAAAACAGTGCAACGGATGGATGTGATTTTTGGCGTAGAGACAGTTAAAGGACTGAAAAGTGACACAGACTAGCGTTATAGAAGGAAATAAATTATTTGGAGTATGCAAGCGCGGATACCGGTATAACCACACCCGCTTTGCTTGGCTCGTCTTGGCAGCGGCACTGCCGTGCCCCCAGATGTATGTATGTTTCAACTAAACCGCAGCCCGCTCCGCTCCGATCGGCGCAATTCTCACCGCGCACGACATTACCGATCGCCAGTTTTACAGCCGGCGTACAAGGTTTTAAACAGCAATTCATAGGCGGCGGCCTCCGTTACTGTCCCATTGCGTATAAAAATAAAGACCTAAAGATAATACCAGCGTACCTACAGCTGAAGTACCGTGTATCGCTTTCGATAAGTGCCTACGTAATATGCAAATTCGAGAATCAATTTCGCGATTTGCAGATATTCGTAACTATTTATGTCCCATTGCCGGATGCGGCCTGTGCACCGTCCGTTGTTATTTCCCTTGCGATTCGCAAATTCGCTTCAACGACCGCTAAACTCATGGTTGCTAAATAATAATGAGTCTCTTGAATCAGCTGTTAGTTGGGCGACTGAGACGAACAAATCTTTACATCTTCCTCTATTCAATCCTCTTATGGGTGGAATTTCCAAAATTCCTTAATGATCACTAACACTGTATAATGAACCTATCTGGAAAATTTCAGAACTAGATTTCGGCTGTAAGGATTAGATATACGAGTCAGTCTGTCAATTAGTCCTATTCCTCTGTTATATGTATAAACTAGCTGACCCGACAAACGTTGCTTTGCTATATAAATTATAATAAACACCCCCGCAACTCCCCCTACAGGTGGAATTTCGTAAAATCCGTTCTTAGCTGACCTCTACTCGTCGAAAAGAATATTCATCCCAAATTTCAAGTCTCTCTAGGTCTTCTGGTTCCAGAAATATCGTGATGAGTCAATATATCGCTGTAAATGTCCTATATATCTATGTATATATAGAGTGCCTACGCCTCTAATTGTCTGATAAAAAAAAACCGTTGGCTGAATTTAAAGAGACGTGATATCAAAAAAAAACATATCACCAATTTGTTATGGGTGGACGAAACAATTGAAAGTGTTAACCGGACAATGCATAAGAGGTTTAGGTGTGGCTACCTACCTTAGGTGTACCTACTCCAGTGATATAGGTACTGGTAAACGTATTGTTTGTTTGCGTATCCAATGTGTACGCCCTCGCTCACAGGTCGGACGGTAAACGTATCCGATTTCTTGTTTCTCCATCTCTAATCGTCTCCGAAGCCATCACCTACGCGCCGCCGTGCAGCGTGCTGCGGCCAGGCAATAATGATCGCTGTTAACGGCCCACAACAGATATACCTTATCTGAATAGCCGTTGAAAATGTCCATCGTTTGAGCTTATTACATTAGCCGCAGCGCGCGCAATGTTTTCGCTACTTCAACTCTTGTAACGGCGGGCGGGTACACCTACTTAAATTGTCATAAGCAGGTATGCAACGCTCTTGTTTCGTGTAGCGACGAAAATAATGTTCGGTATACATCATAATAATGATAATAATAGGAACGATTCCACACTCCACCAGTAATACCGAATGAGGCAATGAATTCCTCGTTTCGTGGTAACTGGATAGTTGATAAACATACTTTATATATTGTACACATTTACATTTATTACACCAAGTTATAGAAACAACAAAACGCGAATGTCCTGAATGGGAGTAGAACCATATTTGGCATTCAAGAGTCTCTAACCACTAGACGAAGAGACCAATCAATGTGTCAGCTAATTCATGTCACTAACGGCTGATATATTTTGTGTGAAAAATTCATGGTTGCGAAGAAATTGAAAATTGAACGATTGCTTAGTTTAAAAAATTTGAGCGGCCCTTTAAGAAGACGAAGTAAACAATGTATTCAAAAACGTATACCTACCTATAGCTGTGTTGCACTCGCCGTACAAAGTGCGCGACATGTAAACGACAACTGTGGAGGTCGGGTACAGTGTCGATTCGAGAGTGTCGTGGAATGGGACCCGGGCATGAGAGAGCTCGGCGCCGCCGGCATTACATCAGGTCTGGTGCGCGCGTGCGCTCCGCTGCGTTGGGACTAATCCTGCGCCGGCGCATCGCCCTGCGAGCGGCGTGGGGCACGAGCGGGAGCGAGCTCGGCGTGATCCGTCATCGCTTATGAATATTTCAAGTCATAGCTGATTGTATTCTCTATAGTAACCGTTGCTTTTTCTGATCCATCCTATTTTATAAACAACAAATTTAAGATTTCTTAAAGGCATGCCGACAACATACTACCTCATGGAAATTAGCGTATAATGGTATATCAATTTCTTAATGCGCGATCACAAAAAAGCTAATTATATCCCGGAAAAGTTTCAAGCGGACTAGATAGATGCAAGCTGGATGTAAATCTGTCTGTCTCGTCTTTAGAATCAAATCAAAGTGGTGCTTCATGCCTTTTAATTGAACGTTATTCTACTGGACTGTCGAGACTATTCAAGAGCCGCATGTTAAGTATCGCTTGGACCGCGTGTTGATATCTTGATTAGGCGCCGCTTTGTCCGCGCCGACCTTTGTCTCCCGCACCTATCTAGCCCGGTATCGCTCATATTCGCCAACGCACGGCCCGGCAACATCATACTCCCGAGGCCCGCCGCGGCCCGCTGCAGCCGCCGCGCCGTCGGTGTTTCGTCACGGACGCTCTCGAACGGAAAATCGGACGCGGCGTTTCGTGAGCGCCGTCAATTGTTGATTTTCATTTGTTGCTGTGTTTTGTTTTATCGCCGGGTAGACCGATGTTTGTGCCGGATTTGTTCGTAAATTATGGTGTTCTTTTTAATAAATTACGGTTACATATAACGATAAACATTTAATTATATTTGAATAAAAATTAATTACCTATGTTATTTTATTACCTTACCGATTATTCTTTCTTAATCGGAGCGCATTCAATTAAACGAATGAGGCGCACTGTCCTAACGGCATCGCGCGCCGCCTTTTTATCGCACATGCGGGAAAAAAACGCACATGCGACCAAAAAAAATAGCCATTACTCGGTATTGCGATCACACGCCTTTTCAAGCCTCGCACAAAGGACGCCGACTGCCAAAAGGGCTTTATAAGTGCGTTAAGGGGCCGTGAAGTGCGTTCTCAGTGACAGCGAGTATTGATTAGCGTTTTAAAATTGTGTTATTTCAAGTGAGAAGAGTATGCAACTCGAAATATTTGATTTATTTCTCAAATTTGCGATATTAATCATTATAATTGGATCCGAGCTGATATTGGGCTGATTGAAACATAATTAGCTTATATGTTGTCTATTTTACAAACCTTGTAATAAATAAGTACCACACACCAGTTTGTAACTTCTAAACAAATATTGTTTGTATCCATTTGCGATAAAAATAATCGCTCGAAGTGCGAACCGCCACCCTTGATAGCCAGCTCACTCAAGACTCCAATTCTATAAAAGCCTCGCAGAAACAATAAGGGCCTTTGAATCCAAATCCCGTCTTAAATCTCTATTGACTATTGTTCCGTCCTTTGCGACGCCATTTGGTCTTTTTCCACAACATTTTTTTCCACATACAGAACGCGGTAATGTAATATAGCATTGTGCTGTAATCCAGATGGAATCTCGTATCGGATGATCTCAGTTTTGTGTTTGTTCGTGTGTTTTGTTGTTTGTCGAGATTCGTAGCGTCTTCTCGGGCTGTTATCAGCAGCTGTCTGTTTGTCTGTAACGAGAGGCGTTTCGTTATCCATCGATTTATATCGTTACTACTTAAAATTTAGTTTACACGAGTCATTAGAATTAGCTTTACATGTTTATGTTCTTTATATATGTCATAAGCTAGTGTTTGAACGCTAGATACATTAGAACTGTACCTATAGCCTTGAAGACGGTATTTTTTGACATCTAATTTACCGATACTATTGAGAGAATATTCTAATTTCTTGACAAAAAAATTCGCCTACTCCGTCTAATTAAGTTTTTTTTACTAGAGTTTCTAAAGTAGTTTTTACTTCATCAGCTTCATTTACAAAAAGAACAGTGTGAGTAATGATATTAAATAATATAGACGTGTTAATAACAGCCCTGGCGGAAGATATTGAATCAAACAAAACGCCCACACGTTTAACGGCGGCAATTATTGCGCGGGGATCTAACAAAAACCGAAAGGCACTCCATAAAAAACCCTCTAACAACAAATCCACAATATATTCATACACCCCGGGAACCGCTAAACGCCGTTGTTCTTTTGTCCGGCCGTCTGTCGCGGCCCCCGCCCCTCGCCCCTCGCCTATCGCACAATGACGTTGTGTTGACAAGCATTGTGCTAGTTGCGCTCGAGTATCGTATCAACCTTTTGTGCAACATCTACAATCCTTTTTACTGCACTTAGCGCTGGTTTTTGTCGTGATTTCGACTCGCACGCATGTTAGATAAAATAATTGCATATTTGTAACTGTCTGTTATTGAAAATCTCTATCGCAGTCAATAGTGGCGTATGATATATGTATGTATGTATGTAGATGCATCGTGGTAGGTAAATATGATGTCAATATTACATATTTAAACCTTTTTTTCTACATTCTTTAGACACTCATTTGTGTAGGACAGTGTATTGAAAAGGCTTGAGAATATACTTATACCTACTATCCACTCCCCTCGCGGCCATGTCCCTTTGGTATTTAAGTTGTCCTCTATAAAAGTAAAAATAAAACTATTCAAGTCGTTTCAGTTAACCGACGGATAAAAATGTAAGCCGTAGAAAACAATATAAAATATTAACTCTTAAAACTATAACGACATCCTCGTCACAATCTTGATGACATTCAAAGTCACATTAAATTCAATTCTTACAACGAAGCTAAAACAAAACGAAACCGTACAAGTATCGAGTTTGAAACGCCGATCTACATTGGAGTCTGTGGCAGCGTTAATAGTATTTGTTTGGTTGATCGATACTTCTAATTTAATAACCTATCCCTTAACAACCGAGTCGACGACACCCGAGATTGTGGGCATAAAAATGTCGGGTCGTGGCCAATCAATCTTGGTCCGTACCTGGCTCCGGAGATCGGATCCGCGAGATAACCCTTCCTCAATGCGTAATACCATTAAAACAACGGTGACAAACCAACCAAAAAATATTCTCTAACAGCTCTTTATCGATTCGATTCTCTCAGATACGCCCTTCGGACGACGCGTCCAAGGTTGATTTTCGATTGGCGCCGTTAGTTTTATGTCCGATGATTAAAAATGTGAGATGATGATCATTGCGGGGGCTCCCACTGCGAAGGTTTGTTTAAGTTCTTTGTTTTTCTGGATTCCTGGTCGTGGGTCCGTTTTAATTAATGCCCATCACGTATTTTTTTCGACGTTCGGTTTATCGTTTTTTTTCTCTCTCGTGGCTCTCGTGTTGTTTTTTTTTGTATCTCCATTTTTGAAATATGTCCGTGGGTCGTGGCGTGTGATGCGATATCTCGATGTCTCCTATTGTTTTCGATTTGATATATTTATGCGCTGCCTTCCCGGGAGTGGTGTTTCGACTAGTTTTATTTGTTTTTTTTTATTCTTGAGAGCGGTGAGTGCGCGGTGACGCGATATCGTGGATCATCGATTGTCGTGGATCGCCGACTGTTGATTTTATTTATGTGGGTGCGTTCGTTTCTATACGTCCAGATAATACGTGTATAGGTGCTTCATAAAAATTTCATCAGTTTTAATAAAAATCACCCAAAATCTCGAACAGGTCGCTCGAATCATTTTTTTTCTTCTACTGTAAAATTAATCAAACATTTTCTACGCTACACGTTACAGTGACAAAGTATTTTATTTCACTTTTACGACCTGACCAGGGTCGTTCCACTGATAATACCTAATAGTAGTAATTAAC
Source organism: Myscelus amystis hages (assembly GCA_018244895.1). Classification (NCBI taxonomy): domain Eukaryota; kingdom Metazoa; phylum Arthropoda; class Insecta; order Lepidoptera; family Hesperiidae; genus Myscelus; species Myscelus amystis. The sequence goes on along the minus strand of DWQT01003698.1, from coordinate 5,473 downwards.
GAAGAGAAAGTTTAGTACGGTATGAGGTAATTTTAATATACCACAGGCATCGTGTATCTAAAACTATAAACCCTACGAAGAAGCAGCAATAAGGAACGACCGCCAATTATACTAATTAAGTTATATATCCAAAGCCTTAATGGCTTCCTTTCTAGCCCTCAACGGATAATGTTTAATACATAAAGGATTACACAGTGTCCGTATATAAGAAAAGTTGTTTTCCTACAATTTAAATAAAGTGATAAATCCATATCATAATCCATGCTTAAGAAAAGATACCTACTAGTGGCTACATTCTAATAAAATTTCCCAAAGGCGCATTCTGGTTTTATCAGATGCGGTACGATGCATATCGCGTTCTTACATTTATTTATTCTTGTATAAATCACCCATTTTTATGCATTTCAATGTTAAAAGAATAATCAATAATTAATAGCCTTTTTTTCATTTATACGGCACACTATTCACGGTAAGCCACAAATTAAACGTCTCGGCGACAAACATTCTCAGCATTTGCGCTGGGATGGGAAAAAATCTTATCTCTCCAATCCGATCGCCGTTGTAACGTATCCGTTTTTATCTTTCCAGGTAAGATGGCGAAACTCGAGCTTTTCCGCCGCACGTCACGGCGCCTGTAACGAACACTTGACGCGGCCTTCGCTGCGCATGCGCCGATCGTAGATAACGTTTATAACGAACGTTCGCTCTTCACGACGACGATACATGAAAAGACGACGTAGGGAACAAACGACCACGAGAAACTACCAGTAGTTCGAAATTTCAAAATTATCCGTCGGAACACAGTTATGTCGCTTAGACAGAGTTAAAGGGCCAGTGAAATAAGACTTGCAATGTTAATTCTATTACGTCTAGTCTGGATAATCTTCTTTTCATTATAAATTAGAATTAGAATTAGAATTATAGGTTAGAAACCCTCAGTGCTAACTGAAGGTCGTAAGTTCGATTCCCGCACCGAGCAAATGTTAGTCCGATGAGGACATTTGTTTCTTATTTTTCTGGGTCTAACAAATATGTCTATATATATAAAACTGGTAGGTATTTAAATGCTCAATTTGGTACTAGATAGCCGGGTGTGATATTGACCCGATTATTATGAATAATTCTCGTTGAATTTTTAACGGAGTAAACGAAAAGAAATGCAATCGGTTAATATTATGGGGCTCGAGTCGCGTGTACCGTCGATCGTGATCATGTATCGTCGGCCGAAGGGACGAATGACTCTCGGCCGCGAGACGTACGAGAATTCTCGTATCCGCTTATTTACATACCCACCAAGACAGCCATCTCCAGATCGCGCCGATAATGCCGACGCGAGGTAAGTAAGGAAATATTTAGTCGTTAATGGATAACTAATGGCTGACGTCGTCCTCCTTATATATTATTTTATCGTCGACGTTTACGAAACGCGAAGTACTCGTACCTACCTACGTAGCCACATGCGCCGTTGTAAATATATAAATTGCCTTTAAATAAACCACGTAAAGCCAGCAATGATACGATTGGAATATTGATAAGTGTTTTACGTCGCCGTTGCGATGAAAGCTGATACTTTACATTTTACATTTTAGTTTTGTGGTCGTTACAGTGTCACTGTTGGTTAATTAAATAGTGTAAGCGATATGGAGGTTACCGTTTTACATTTCCTTATGGTATCGTTATATCTTTTTAATACGTTAAGAGAAACCTTTGTACCACTTTCTAAACATCTTGCGCGCTTGGACGAGTATGAGACTTCGGTACTCAAATTAAGTTTTCATTTGGAAACAAAGATCCGGGTAAAAATAAAAATAAAACACGATATTTTTTGAATAGCTATGGTTTAAGTGCAGCAAAAGCACACTTTTGCTTTATCGACATTCACATGAAAGCAAGATAATTTAGAAAAAAAAATTTTTTTAAAGCTTGAAAAGAAAAATGAACATAAGTGACCTTTATTGATGCTGTGCGATCCAACACATGCGTACGGATTAATGAAAAACCAAATCCTAATTCAAAGAATTCCATAAGAAAGTATATCAATACGAACTCGAGCATTCCTTAATAAGCGTTTCCCACGGATCTAGGGAAGACATCTTCGTCATGTCGCCCCCAAATGGCAGACGAGGGACACGGCGGGACACAGAGGGACACACGGGAACAGCACGCTGATACATTAGTGTACAAATTTATCTATTTGTCGTGTCTCGCGTTACGTGTCCCGCGGGACCCGGGATTGCCCGCTCCCTCGAGTGCCCGCTTAATAATGCAGTGTTGAGACGTCGAATTCGGAAGCAGTCTGCTACCTAACAAACAAAAATATAACATGTGTGTAAATTCGACTGGTTTTATTCTATTTGTCACCTGAAGAACATTTCTTAATTCATCATAGTACACGCCTACATACCTACATTACACATATCTATGGAATCTTATTATAATAATTGTCTGGCCTAGTGGTTGAGTAATTTGAGGCCCTGACCGCAAAACCAGGGGTCGTGGATTCGATTTCCTCCCAGGACAAACATTTGTGTGATGAACACATTATTTTGTTTTGTCTGGATGTAATAAAAATATCTATGTAAGAATTACATTATGTGTATATATGTATGTATGTTTATCAGCTGTCCGATTACCATAACACAGGCATTAAATTGCCTAATTTGGAATCAGATAGCCGTGTGGGGAATTGTCCTAAAATATAATTATTACTATTATTAATTTATACATTTACAATTAATTACTGAATTAAATTACGTCTTGTGATAGATTCGATTCCCGCCACTCCGTTGTAATTCCACCAACATCTGCAGTGTTTTTACATTACATTATTACTCTCGAATCCCAATCTCGGCCCGACAGGGACCGCTGATCTGGAAAATTGAAACAAGGGAGGAATAGACATCATTTCAACCTTCACGCTCATGCCACCTTTAATTTTATAACGCTAAGGCTCATAATCCCTCGATGTAATTTGATGTATGATCGGTGAGAGGCGAGCGCGGTGATCCCCTGCGATTTTAAGGATTTAGCAGATTTGAAAATGGTTATTAGAACATTATTGTGTTTATGTTCGGCATTGTTACACGTTTGGTATAGTTCGTAGTTTGTTTCATTTATTCATTTATTCAATACCATCGTAATGTACCTACACTACACTACACTAAATATAGCGATATAGAGGAAAAGATAAATTTCGGTATGTGTAAACAATTTTCATCTAAATCATATGAATTTTGAAGTGAAAATAATACAAACAAAATTAAATAATAACAGTCAATTAATGTGTTGTAATGTAATGCTTAAAAAAACTCATGTAATTTTATCATGACAGATGTATTGACAACTTTTGAATTCTCGGCTAAGGTTGTATAAATGTAGAAACTAGTGCATATGGAGAATTATGTGTCGTTGGAAATACTTATGCTATGCATGGCATTGTTTATTAATGTTGCTTACCGAATAAAAAATATGCATACCGAAGTCGTAAATCTTCGTACCACCAATAACATTTACCAAAACACGAACTCCTCTTACCGTATTGCAATCCATACCATAAATCAAAATGTAATAGAAAATGAAAAAAAAAACACACACGTACCACCCACCAACCCGCCGCTCCCCTAAGGGCGCAGAAAATCGCAACACGATCGTCATTTGAGAAATAATGATGTCATCAAACACTAATCCGAAAGCTTTCATGTGGATTAGAGATCTTTAGAAACCAGCAGCGCGATATTGATATTACCGCTAAATTCAACCTTAGTACAGTTGCATAGGGACTGAGCGATGTTTCTAAATCGGAATAAATAATTTTGCCACCAAGTACCGTACACCCGCTCTATCAAACCCCGATTATATTCGTTTATTACATTCCAAAACAATCCTCAGTGACAAGTCCTACGGCTTACATTCGCTTACTCTCATCCCGTGTCTAGCTGACGCTCTGATGCTCTTCTACTATTCACACGTAATAATATGATATCTACGCTGTATATAATAGAGTTGGATTTGCATTTGCACCGTGTTAGGGTGGTGCTACACTCGTGCGACGGTGCGTCATTTCGATACATTAAGCGTGTGATTTATAAGTGGCAAACGGCGAAGTCAAAACACACGACCTGGTACTCTGTGCTTAGTAGGGTTGAATCTCTCTAGTTTGCATATTCTTCTATTTATCAACAGAGGGCGAACTGTATGCCTAATGGCATTTTACGCTAGTCAATCCTGGCTGGAAGTGAGATATTTATCCGCGAAAAAATTAGTCAGTGTCACTCTCTAGTCCGTCAGCTATCTTCATGCTAAAAACCACATTCAATCTTTGTCCCGTTTTGCCGTAAAAGGAAAACAAAGAAACGGAAAAACACATCTTCGCTTTCATAATATTGGTATGATTTTTTTCTGCGCTACTAAATGCGCAATAAAGTAGGTACTACTAAGATTAAAAATGTGCAGAAATGTTTATTTTATAATATTTGAAAAGTTGTTTTATTACTACCGAACTGGATTATATTAAAAATATTGTTTATATTTAATCCATTTCTTATTTTTAAGAAACATTATATGTATGTATAACAGCCTTTACGTAAATCGTTGTGCATATGTAATTTGTTGTATATATATATTTTTGTAGATATTATTTCTGTTTTGTTGACCCTGTGTTTATATCAAATTCTCTTCTAGCACGGTCCCGAGGGAGGGCGGCACCGTCTTAAGGGATCTCATTGGAAATTATAACTGTAGCGGAAGGATATTATTTTCCCACTTTGGAAGTGCTTACTGTTACTTGAATTTGTTAACAGAGATGATAACCAAAGTTTCCAGTACAAGTAGTTTACTGTCCAAGTATGCCTATTAACAAAATTTTCATAATATATAATATATATGCTTTCCTTATTTATACAACGGCATGATATAAATAAATGACGAATTACTGACAATTTCATGTAAGTACACGTTAATAATTGTAGATCACAGAAAAAAAAATAGATTTTTTAATACAATCAAGATAAAACGTGGTTGGACGCTAAATTTATTTATAAATTTAAAATGTATATCAATTATAAATAAAGATTAATAAATTATACATACGATTGGATAGCACTCACGTCGTCTTTGATATTTATTCAATCACTCAAACGATTTTCGAATATAATAGGAATAAAACAAATTTCATCCGTCACCGGAATGCAATCTATCATAATTTACAAGCGGGCCATTTGCGAACGCTCCCTATAGGGCCTAAAAGCCCGACGAGGGCGCACAAAGGGTTAATTCGGCGAAGTAATTGTATCGCGAAGGGTTAAGCTGAACGCGGCGAGCGGACTGTTGTGTTTTATGCTTTTTAATTTGTTTTCGAGTTCGCTCGCTCGATGGGGTTGTGATTCGTGAATATTTCCCCCGGGGGGGGGGGGGGGGGGGGGACTAAAAGGGGTTTTTTGTTTTTTTCAGCACGACGCCGGGGATCGGGAGAGGC
>DWQT01003697.1:0-12154 GCA_018244895.1 Myscelus amystis hages | reverse complement strand
ACCACAGATGCGCCGCTACCCCTGAGGACTGAGCTGGAATGCCTCGAAAAAGTATGTCTCCCTTACCACACCCTTCACACCAGAACACAGCAGGTCTTATCACTGTTGTTATAAGGCAGATATAGGTGTGGCGGTGGTGCCGCCGGAGTCGAACCACAAAGGGTTCTACCACCTTAAACGATCGTCTCTTGTTTCCGTAACAAATGTTTCCGGTCCAACAAACGTTCGTAACAATAGTTCCGGGAGATAAACAAAATTTGAATAGGAGTGTATTGAAATACGGATTTAGCTCCTTTCTCCTGGTGGAAATTGGACGCGTGCGTTTCTCACCCGCATACGTGTCGCATGCATCACGGGGAAAGCGTGTATAAAACGCAATGGGCAGATACAAATTGTTTCTGTTTTTAAAACAAATTAATACATAATATTCCCGCTCACGTGTAGGTACATAATTTTCTTCGTTGCTTACAATATTGTTGTGATATAGGATTTATTATAAATGTATGTTTTACATTGATTTCAGCAAGATGACGATACTGAGGTATTTATCATTAATTTAATTCGATTACGCACACATTTTGTAACTTGTATTTGAATCGGCATAATGGGCAAAGCAGATTAATCATTAATTCTGAGTATCATAAAAAAAAATCTATACCATTAGTTACGCATAGTGTGTATGCATGTTTCTGACTTATCTAATTACTATGAAAAGTATTAAATTGCGAACTTTGAACCGGCTAGCCGCGTGTCGAGTTGTCCTAATTTAATTTAATCATGAAACTTCCTTTTACAGGCAACAGACACGCCTGCAGAAGATGTAAGTTGATTGAACACAACAAACCACAAGAGAGGTGTCAAGGGACACCCGGATGGAACGAAGTTCCTTTCGATTAATTAGTGAAGGAGTTGTAATAAATTAAATTAATTCTAACAAAAAGTGTCGTGACAATTTTTCGTCAGAATTTTTCGTCTGACTTTTTTCCGTCTAGCCTCCTTCGCAACGAGCGATAATGAGCTTCGTTTCAATAATGGCGATGATACTTAATGAACTCGTCAAACTCCAAACCCCATGATCATCGTTCAAGGTACCGTAAGCTTCTTTGATGTATGTACATCGGTCACAAATGAAATCCAACTTTCCCTTCAGCAGCACGCATCGCTGTCTCGTGACCACATCACGTGACGGGCGGTTGTTACCGATTCCAAGATATCCATACGTACATACGATAATTCGTGTCATAATTGCCCACATAAATAACTTCGGCGTTATGAATGTTTCAACGTATGATAGTCGTTTAAGTGAAATCTAATTGATCATGGTATACACGGTGAATTGAATAGATTATCAATTAACATGAATTATGTCTTTTTACCTGTAATGAGAAGCTAGTGGCGTGCACTTAACTGCTGTACCTACAGCATTTACAGATCTTGAAGTGTTTGAGAAACATTTATGCAAACTTCACTTAATTATTGATTACTGTGATTTACATGAATGATCAAACTCCGACAGGTTTTAATTTTATATAAAAACGCTTGTAAAAGTAGTGATACGAGTAGCTTAGTAGCGTACATTTCAGGTTCACTCTCAGACGGTCCGGGTTCAAATCCTCACGCGCACCAATGACTGCAAAGTTCCAAGTGTCTTCTAACTTAATCTTTATTTATTATTTTTTTATTAAATTCAAATTGACTTAATCCCTAATAACATATTTAAGAGGCGAAATATCAAACGCACCGTTTCTCGTCCTCTTTAATATTCCACAACCAGAGCGCTAATGGATATCGCTTCGCTCATCTAAAAACCAAAGTGAGGTAGCTGCGTATAATTAGGCACATAATAGATGTACGTATATACAAGCGTATACAGGGTGCAATAAATTATACAATTATCAAAATCGCCTCGCCCCGGCCGGCTCCGCTGCGGCGATAAGAGTATCAAATATTGGATTTCTACGAAATAAATGTGCCGTATATCGGGACTGGATTATAGACACAACAATCTCGAAGAACTGACACAGTGCGTTATTGTATGACCTTGAGTTTTATAAACATTTATATATTCTTGAGCATTGTGTTATAAAATTAAATTCTTTTATTCAAAAATGGAGCTAAACATAGCCTATTCGTATTAAGATTCGTAACAGTTGGTAATTTTGAAATTTCAGTGGCAAATTCTGGGGTACCGTAGTTCCAATTTTTACTTGTATATGTGAAGAATTTTTTTATATGATATTATTAATTGAATGTACACTCTATTCGATTTGTAATTCTATAGACGCAAAGGTTATCTCACATGCAACCAACATAACAATTAGGCTGAGAGAAATTCAAGAAGTCACACCGACGTTTTTATATAGTTAACGGACGATAAGGCAGGTGGAGGTTACCTACTGTATTTTTGTAATATCAATTAACGAATTTGAGTTACTAATTGGGGAGCTGTATTTTTCCAGACACCAAAATTTCAATATGATTGTATGAATCCATAAGTCTAGGAGATCTATAGATGCAAATAGTACATACATACATAACCATAACGCCAGGTCCCTAACAGGGTAAGCAGTACTGAGTGCCCAATATCTCTGTCCTTACAAACCTGCCATGCTTCATTCACATCCATCACTCTCTTCATGCATACACGCCGGTTTCGGAGACTCTTGACTCCAATATCCAATATCATAAAAAAACCAAAAAAATCATTCCTCAGAAACTTAAGCCACCTTGCTCCACTGCATGAGTAACGTGGAATTACTTGTGCAGTTAATCATAATTTGAATTTGAATTTAATTTGGCTTAAGGCATCTATGAATTTTAATTTAATTATTAAATAATAAAAACGTTGCAAGTTTAATGAATTGATTTATGTTATATATAACATCATTTAAAATAGTATCAATGATAATGAAGCAGTTAATATGTTCTACTTACGTAGATTGGCGCCAGACAGATAACATAAATAATGATTATATTAAACTCGTTCTATTCTCAGTTTCCGGCCGCGACTTTGCTTCAGGATTTAGTGGGACGATTATAAACGAAAACGTTTAATTTCCTTTACACCTCACCTTTCGTTTGTTTTAAAAAGAATCTTACTTAAAAACCGTCATATTATGAGGAGCATAGTTATAAGAATTACAGCAATTTTTACCTAACATGAAAAGGATTAAAAAAGTACACCAAAAATCTATTTTGGTCTCTGTCTAATGTGGTATCATAATATATACGCATTCCAAATACGAATATTAACCTCGTTTAGCATTTAAATTCTTCTTAAGTCACACATACGCACTCACACACATACATATTACTACCTCAAAGGAAAAATTACAAACACCTTGTGTGGTTTGAGGCCGAGTAAGCAATTCTAGGCAGCAATTAAAAATAGTTGTTAAGTTCGCTAATAGAGTTTAACATCCATCGATTTAATGGTTTTGATTTGAATCTTCTCGTTTCTGAATCTTGCCAAAAAACATTATTAACCTATTCTTGAGACGAGAAAGAGTGCGGTTTTGAATCTCCTAACTCCAAACTCATATTCTCGGGTTGAGTACGCCTATTTCATCAAAAAGCGGCGTTAGCCAGTCCGTCAGCAATAGAGGAACGCTTACAAATTCCAGTCAGCATTACGTTCGCAATGTCTCAGATACTTGAAATCATTTGCAATCCGCTTACAAGCTCTGGACTGATACATTTGAATTTGGAAGATGTTCAGGATTTGAATGAAGAAAGCCGTTAATTTTTTTTTTCATAATTTCTATTGGCGGACAGTTCTTTTGAAATAAATATTATTAGAGATATTACTACGAGTGCGCAATATGTTATTTAGTGTTCAGTTAATCGCGCTGACCTACAGATTACATTAATGCAATAACTTTTAATTTTAATTGCAATTACCCCGACAATTAACGTTTTACGACTGACTGGCTGATAAGAGCACAGTTTGTTTTTCTGCGCGACCATTTTAATTTCTGTAAATTTTTTACGACTACAGATAAATAATCACAAAAATTTTTGATGGTTGGGACATAAGTAGGTATATTGAAAAACTGCGGAAGACGATAAAGGTCTAATGACTGGTTATATTCAGTTTTCGACTTAATTCAACCACAGAGAAGGTTTTGGCTACTTGGTGCTCAAAATTATAATCACAGCAATATAATAGTATCTTAGGATACCCTCAGACACAACGTAGGCAGAGCCTGTAAATAATCATCTATTTACTCGTAGGGGAAATATATTCTCTATTTACTCTTATTATTCATTATCACACTATATATTCACGATAGCAATAGTAGAATTGGTCCAAAATTATACATAAGTTTATAGGTTTCATTAACTGTTGTTTCACAATTAGATCAGTTCGTTCACATAAATGGTGATGGGTGTAATAGTTTACGCGTTAAACCTGATTAAATACGGAGTGCTATTTACATATAAATGTATAACCAATTCTAAATCATTTGCTTCAGTGTTTAATAGCAGTTTAATTTAACAATCAGTCTTGTCTTTTAACATATACCTCATGTTATGAAATCCTGTTTTTTACGTATAATTAAACATTTTACTTCCTTAATATTTATACCTACTAAATTTTATATGCGACAAATAACGTTTAATTAGTAACATAGCGTCTCGAATTAAAAAAAAAACATTTACGGTACTCAATACATTTGTACTACAATGTATAGTAAGTAACCTCCCGCCTGCTATGGTGCGTTTCCGACCCCGGTAGGTTTTATTACTAATTAACCATATCGCGAATGCCGATGTGCCCGCGCGGTGCCAATCGCTGTCAACTTGTCAGCTGCTTGATATACAACCCATTTGTATCGTGCCCGGTCGTAAAGACCGCGTAAAAGCATTTTAGATTTATTGTTATTTTTGTATGCACTAAAATATTCATTGATTGTTTTTTTTAGTAATAAAAATCTTCATAGAGACAAATTTGATACAGAAATTTAGATTTTTTATGAATGCTTATTACTTGTGTTGAAAAACGGTTATTCAATGATGATTCAATTCAACACACGATGTATGTAATATACCTTTAACCAGAACGTATAGGTACAGGTTGAGTATGAAAAAAATAATAAGACCTTTAGAACTAAAAAAAAATAGCATTTTACAAATATTAAGGAATAAGAAAAAATAGTGATGATTTCGTATGCTACATAAAATAAGTTCACTTTAAAAAATTTAGTAATTAGTGTACAATTATAATGATAAGCTAGGTAATAAAATGCTAACGTAACACACTCAAAAACTTTAAATGTCAGAACAATTTTGACGTTTCAAATAAAAATTATCAGCTGCTAAAAGTCAAGTCATGGAATAATAAACACAAGTATTACGTACATTTTGACCTCCAATTACAATTTGTATAGGCGAAGCGGTTTCAAGCTGTGAATTGTTAAAGGTTCATAAAACCGAGGGGTAATTAAAAATTACGCAGCGCATATTAATAACCTACTATTCTACGTCTAGTAATAAAAACAACTTAATTATATAATGTACCCGATCATTAAAGGGTTGGACAGACCTTAACGAGATATAGCTACTGTAAGTGCCCCGACTGGTTAAGGCAACTTTTTATTTCGATACCGTGCGACCGCCCATCCCGTTCCAACGTGCGTATAAATGTATATTTATCTCTGTCACACAGGGCAATTAACACTCTCTGTATACGGTAGCGATGGAAGAAATTAGTTAAGAGACTCTCGGCCTCATTTCAGTGGCTTGTGTCAACAAACAGGCATAGCGGGTGATTTTTTGTCGTCCGTTTCAATTTTTTAACGTTTTGTTTTCTTTTCGTCCTCGTCAAGTCATTAGTGAGCACGTTATTGCCGATCGAACTTAAGGCTTTTAGAACTGACCACACTTCGTCAGCTGTTTTACACCCAGAAATTCAAAGTTGGTATCGAAATGTATCAAAACTTGGCAGCCAAAAGCGTTTGATAATACCTATTATCAGCATGTTATAATAATAACATAAATAAAACATTATTAGAGTAGAAAATGAATGCCATAATTGCAAATTATAAAATTATAATAATTTAAGACTAATAAAAGTACACATAAAAATGATGTTGGATGGATGACCGGTAGTAACTTTATGAGTTTTTCTGTGCTTAAGAGGTCAAGTTAAAATGGTCCATGTTTAAGAGTGAGTTTGTATATAAGAGATAGCCTTCAAAGCGCTTATACGATTTTAAAATTTTTTCACCAATAGAATTATACGTTACTAAGTGACATTCGCAGTATTTTATTATATTTTAAAAACCTATAGAGACATCTTCAACTCGAATAATGTAACTCCAATAAATAAACCGTTATAGAGAGGCCAGTATAAATAACATTATTAATACCGATTAAATTGTATTAGAAACTCTATTCTCAGTTTCTTTGAAACAATTAGCTGCATTTCTGTACGAAAGAAATTTACGATTTAATGTCTTTATAAGAGAAAAAGCAAATTCATTTTGTGGCTTCGAAATATTTGCCTCGTTCCTTTGAAGATAGATGCGGTCCCAGGAGAAATAGTACCATTAGCAGCAAAAACTTCAATAATATAACAAAGTGATTAATTGCGCAAAAACGACAAGAGCGTGGAATTAAAAGTGCGTAAATAACGCGAAAAAAGCACAATGCTACATCAGTTTGTAACGAGAGCAAGAAAATAAGAAAACGTAAATATATCTTAGATGTCTTAAATATATCTTAGATATATTTATATCTGTTTTTGCAGACCGTACCACGCATGCACATTCATGAAGCGACTACGAAGTACGAAGGCGATAAACGAGCGCAGTAATTGTAATTCAAACACATCACAATTATGCCGGTTTAATTATCTCAGCGAACGGTAGCAATTAATGTTTGTCCATGAAGTGATTAATAAATAAAACCTGTTCCCTTCCAGATTAGCTACTGAATTGAGACTTTCGCGACAACAGCTTTTCTGTTATGTACATTTATTTACTAATATAATAATAATAAAATGTCCCGATAAATAACCATGTCACACTGAATTACGTAGCCTGTGTTAAAGGACTTTCCATAAATAATAACAATTTGCTAAGTTTTTTAATATAATATGTATTAATAGGTTTTGTCTTTTCCTTATGAGGTCATCACCGCACGTATATAGTAATACTAGCTGACCCGGCAAACATTGCTTTGCTATATAAATTGTAATTACCACCCCCGCAACACCCCTTACGGGTGGAATTTCATAAAATCCGTTCGTAGATGACCTCTACTCGCCGAAAGGAATATTCCTACCAAATTTCAAGTCTCTAGGTGTTCTGGTTCCAGAGATATCGTGACGAGTCAATATATCGCTGTAAGTCTCCTATGTATATATACATAAAAGAGAAGACAAATAAACCTTTATATACATGAGACTTAGATGTTACATAAGAATGAAAAATTAAAAATCAACTTAAGATTTCATTATTTAAACGATAATTTTACTTCACAACAATACATTGTATCAGTTCGTTTCAAATAACGATTATTTCCTTTTCGCTGTAATTGAGGCCTTCGCAGAAATTATCCGCTCGAGCCCACATTTAGAATAGCACTTTCAAATGCAATATTTTACAAATACAAACTACAGGGATAATACTCAATGGAGCAACACAAAACGTCAAACCGAAACGTCAAACCCTGCATCAGAGGATCACACGTAGATCCATTGTTAAGTCAATTATCGACACAAAAGGCTCAAAATCGAGTTATGAATGTTTACCGTAAGGTGTTGTAATCTCATAAACTTACAAAACGCTTTGCGAAATGTAAAAGGATTAAGATTGAGCCGACGTTTCCCTTGAGAGGTGATAAACTTTTTATTATCATAACGCTTTGTGTCCGAATACCGTTTTAGTGTTTGTGAATTGCAGATTTTTTTCTGTCGCTACAGACGTTTTAATGTGTCGGGTTTTTACAACGCAACTAGGCATATCAGCAATGTTTGAAGAAGTCTTGGTACCTAATACTACATATGTAGCGTATTAAATGGTCTTACTTACATTACATAACTTGAAAGAAGTAACAGCATCGTTTATAATAAACATGGGAGGTCGGTGTTTCTCCGTTAATAAATTGGATTTATTTTAAACCGTTTCAAGGGTCTCACGAAATCTCCCAAAGGGAGATCTACTTTAATAATGGTTTTAAAAACTCCCTACGGTGATTTTCCGCGGATTTCTCCCGAATTTGAATCAAATCAAACATTATTTTATAACTTCAATTCTACTTTTCATAATATACAAATGCTGAAATTTCATTCTTTTCTCCATATCGTAATCCTGTATATGGTTTGACGCTGTCGCCGACAAAAATATATTACAGGATCTGGTAATCTTTGTAACGTTTAATAAATCCAAATAATTATTTGACAAAATTATATAGCTACGTAATTAATAGGTACATTTGAAGATATGAGCTGTCAATTTGACAAGTAACAAAACGTGCGTTTGGCAAATGTTTGTGCCAATCTGGCGGATTGAGATAGGCTTTGTGCTTTGATTGGCGCATTGTGGCCACCCAGCCATGCGGCGAGGGCTGTCAGACGGAACACGGGCTTACGTGTAAACAAAGGATTTTTGATCCATTGTAAACTGTGAAGTCTTTAGTAACAAGTGGCAAGTATAGAATATATTAAAACTAGCTGACCCGGCAAACGTGGCTTTGCTATATAAGTTATAATTAACACCCCCGCAACCCCCCTTACAGGTAGAATTTCATAAAATCCGTTCTTAGCTGACCTCTAATCGCCGAAAGGAATATTTCTAACAAATTTCAAGTCTCTAGGTCTTCTGGTTCCAGAGATATCGTAATGAGTCAATATAGGTATCGCTCTAACTCTCCTATATAACCTATTTATATTGCATTATAGATAAACCAGTTTTTTTCCCAATATTAAATTAAAATGTGCGTACTAAAACTATGTTAAAAAGTATTATGTTGTGCTTGTGATTTCAAAATATTTTAAAAACCATAATATTTCAATTATCGTAGATACCAATTAGTTATTTATATTTAGATACGTACATATAAGAAAGTACAGTATTAAAGACAAGTGTCGAGACTAGTATGTATAACGATTATGATTTAAAATAACTCTTTATATAGTTTTTTTTTGTTAGGTTTAAATAAACATAAATGCTAGGTAATACCTACCTACCAACTACCTACCTACTTATTTACCTAATTAAATTACAATGAACATTAACAGAGACGCTTTACAAGTAAACTTGTAATGGATCTTCTAAAAATAATAAATTAACACTTACAACGCTTTGCCAGTTCGCGGCGACCGCCTACGCTTACTAAAATTATCCAATAGAATCGGATTTTGCTCGCTACAGCGCACTTGAACTGTTAACAATGAGAAGTCAATCATTTTCACATTATAACAAACGCTATACACGCATTGGTTCTGCTCGGGACAAATTTTTACCCCAGTTTGATGGATTTGTCAAAAAAGTGTAAGGAATCAGTGCCTTTAACCGTGCAGGTGTAAATGTCTTCTTAACAATGAAAGTAGTAGATAATCGTGCGTTTTTGTTCCATCGAAAAGTCTCACGGTCTTTCAATTTTATTTTTCTCCTAATATAAATAATTAAGGGTCTCTACTGAAGTACATTCACTCTAGACACGCCCAGTGGTGTATTAATCGGATACTGCAGGAGTATCTGAAATATCGGGACTGTGGCACCTAAAAAGAGTTCAGTCACAGCTATCATTGAATATTCCAACTTGATTATAGATTAGGATAAGTAAAAACAGCATTTATTGTACATTACGAATGGGAAACTTTAACTACGCGAACAATGCAAGCAGATAAGGTAACAATAGACAAATTATCATTTTCCGACAAGCTATCGAGTGCAATTACTGAAAATATCGACAGGTGTAAAGCTTGACTCACGACGCGGTACTCCGATCAATTAAATTATCCAGCAATAGCAATTATATTCATGCAGCTAAAGCGAATATACAGCGGTACAACTATAATCTGAAGTTCTATAATTGTCTATATAATAATAATATTCCGCGACAATTTCGCTTAAGGCCATTATATCTCAAAATTAGTCATTTATAATATAAGCATATTCTCAATATAGCGAGTGATATATCAATTTCAACGCACATAACTTCCGATATTTATTAATTATAAGATATACGAAATATTTCTTTTTAATTGAACGTATGAAAGCATTTAATTATTTTATTGAATCTGTTTGTAGGACACATTACATATAAATTACATCATATGGACTCCTTCGTTATATAATGTAGTATACAGATTGTTTATAAATAAAATCCAAACCAATAAATACAAATGCGATGGATCTGTAAAGCGGAACGCACTTAGCGATTACATAATAGTGGTATCAATAAGCAAAAAACTAGTATTTCTAATCAAGCGTGGTGTATGTGAGAATGAGTATACACCCGTACGATTTATCAGCGGTTGTATGAATCTATATCCATGCTGTCTTGTTCCCTGATGCGAATCAAGCAACATTGAAAGAAATGAATCTTTTTTGTTTTCTAATTGTATTAAGAATTCATTTATATGCATTGATTTCCTTTTACTAACTAAACTCCTATTTTATACTAACAAATGGCCCGTTTTTTCCCTTACATACATGGCTTACTACTTATGTTGGTACCTAATGATATCAGCAATGAATTTTAATTGTCATTTTTAAATCAACTTCATCAGCTCAGCCATACAAACTACATTCGCTTAGGAAACAGTAGGGCAAAGAAAATAATACTAATAAATCAAGTAATAAGACGAATGCACATCTGGCTGCAGATTTAACACACTTCAATAATGTATATTTATGTAGACTTGTTTATTCATATACGTATTCTACGCTTTTAGGATACTTTTAAAACTAGATCCGAACAGTACCATGGTTCGCAAATGACTGTTCTGCAGTCAACCTGGCACTTAAAGGTGGTAGAACCCTCTGTGGTTCGACACCGGCGGCTCCACCGTCACACCTATTTCTGCCTTATAACAGCAGTTTTAAGCGCTGCTGTGTTCTGGTTTGAAGGGTGTGGTAAGGGAGACATACTTTTCGAGGCATTCCAACTTAGTCTTCTGGTTTAGTAATTCTTTCTCTAACCACTCAATCCTGTGTATGTAAAGACTCTGATGTCCTCATTCAATGTTTACCATTTCCGCGCTGGTTTTAGAGATAAATAGAACATAGATTGACCTTAAATTTCTTTTATAATTAATAATATAACTAACTAAGCCATCATTTTGATAATTCTGTTACTGAATGTAGTCAATAGTGAAATAATTGATAAATGGGCCTTAGTCCATCGGACCTTATAGCTCAATGGATTGCGACCATTGTAATTGTGTTCACAATCCACATCCGATACCAATTTATTGCCGTAAATGGAATATTCGGGCAATTAAATTGTATTAGCCTAGCGTCTAATTAAATTACGTTGGTCGATAGTTCCCTATTGTACAGTTTTTTACACATCCATGCAATCAAAGTGCTAATTTGGTGTATTCAATTAAACACACTACATACATACATGTATACATTATTATTAATGAAACTCAAGTTTTGTAAATCTATTATGAGGATATTACATTTGATTGTCAATAGTCTCATTTTTTAAAACGTGAAATAATCGAATGATGTTTGGTAAAAAAATTGTATTTTGGATTGCACATCACAGAATTTAAAACTATGTAAATTAAAAATTTTCCACATTTTCCCACTTGTTTTTAATACAGAATGTATGTACGTTTATGCTAATTTCTTTTGAGCTTTGAAACAGCTATTCGAAAAATCTCAGCTGTATCTCCTACTTCAAATTGCGCTTAATGATGTAGAATTGATTTGATTTCATCGTAAGTTTCCCACATATACACAGCCTTGCTTTGAAAACATTCTTTTAAATGAAAAAAATGCGTATCACTATGCTATCGTGCATGTCATAACAAGCGTATTGAAATGTAATAATGATTGTTCTTTATATGACTTCGGTTTGCAAATTAATTTTATCACCGATCACGTAGTATGCGAATTGTTTACGTCGGCGTCAGTAGCAAGTCTATACTAATAATATAAAGAACAATCATTATTACATTTCAATACGCTTG
>DWQT01003696.1:0-12157 GCA_018244895.1 Myscelus amystis hages | reverse complement strand
AAATTTTGTGAGCATATTGAGTAGGTCTGGGAATCGGCCAACATCTATTTTTCATACCCCTAAGTAATAAGGGTTGTTCACCATTAAAAAAAAAAAAAAAAATTTTTTGACGAAATGTTTCGTTTTTTTTTTTGATTCGGCATTAAAAAATACACGCAACCGTAAATTTTCACCCTTCTACGACCATCCCCTATTTATTAATAGCGATATTTTTCCGCCGGGCGTCTACCGGTATCACTTCTCACTCCGTAAACAGCAAAGGGTAGAGATGAAGATGTTCATAAATAATTATTTGGCAAAGCAACGTTTGTTGGGTCAGCTAGTATTCCTATAAAATCCTTTTAAACTGTATATAATTTTACAAGTACCTCCATAATTTTATTCAGATCAGTTTTGCTATGTGTAAATCTGTTACCACTTTACCGCTAAAAGTAGAGTCCTAAACAGTGATTTTATATGATAATTATTACGTTCAAATTCAAAGTTGTTCTTAGATATTTGCACATAGAAGCCTTCACGTCAAGATGTCTACGAGCAGACAGAATCGTTGACAACAAATAGTTACTCGTATATAACATAAGAAAGTCTGTAACAGAAACCGTCTCACCACCTTTGGCGACCGGCATTTCCAATTATTGTACCTAATATATAATTAGACAATACAACCATAAACAAATTGAAGAAAGAGCCACAGATGCTACCTGGCATTTCGCACCCAAAACTCATTTAAGGGTCCCCGAGAGGAAGACAGATAGAGAAGAGAGAGAGAAGAGAAGAGATGACAGAGTTTACAAGCACCGATTTTCATCACATTGCAAATATAGATGTATCTAATTTCCCGTATTATTTATAAAACCGTTTGTCAAAGCTTTTTTGCTTCATCTATGGTATAAACAAAGAAAGGAAAAGAAACGACAAAGTCACATTTATCATAAGAGACTGCAGTGTATTATAATATAGTTCATATTACATTTTAACTAAGCTTTGCTCTGACGTCTTCCGACCTAAACCTTGACACCGAGCATACGCGTTTGAGGAAAACTGGTTGTGTTCACCGTATAAAATACTATTTAAAACTCCATTGCATGTAATACGGTATAAAATATCCATTTGCATAGGTTAAATATTTTAAGATCTAGTAACATTATATTTACAGAATAATAAGATAAGTAGTCTATTTGTCATCTGATTAACATCTCAATTTCCTCATTTTTTTAATGATACCAAAATAGTAAAGAAATAAATATATTTGAGAAAAAATTCAATCTATCTGAACAGCCTTTAACAACTTTAACAACATTAGTGCGATGTGGCAAAGTGCATTATGGACTTTGAACTCTCATATAAAATGCAAGTGTCGATAGGTCAAAGTCCATATCGAGGCTAACGTTAGCAGATAGAGAAGAAACACTGCACTTTATATGAAATCGTACAAAACATGCATCCAAAGGAATATTTTCAATTATTTACTACTATGCAATGTTACACGCGTTCGGGATGAACTGGACTTCTTAGCAATAAAAACGAATAAAGGGCATATATTTATGAGTCTAACCGCTCAAACAGTTTGCCCAAGACTACTTTCGTTGTCGTCAAATTAGCAGAATCTCTCAAAATTCACGTGATTTTTGTGTCAACTGCGTTTAGAAGATTATCCTTAGAATGAGATTTGGATCTTTGAACTCACATGCTCAATGCATATCTGCCCTTGAACAGTAAAACGGAACACATAGATCTTTTGCATTTTTAATTTTGCAAAGGAAGGATCCAACTCAAGGTTCTGAAACATGGTAAGTATTAGCGTTCTACATTGCTTAATAAGCGTGACTAAACATAAAAAAAATTGCGGACGGAGTACGTCCAATTACGTCACTGCGATTATGATGCCCAGTGGACTTTGCACTCTGTAATCACGCTATGAATGTGGTGGGGACAAAGTCCACTAAGGCGTAATTCGCACTAGAATTTCTGCGCATTAACTCTTTTCGTATCAACGATCAAGATTTATGAGTACTATTTTAGGTTTTTAATTCTTTATCCATATTATTTTAATTAACTTTAAAACCTATATATTTTGCTGATAAATAGGGGTTTTCAAATGAAATTCCGAAGTGAATGGCAAAATTTTGTTGTTAGTATTTTGTTTCCTTCTGTTAACTGTGTTTTTAGCAAATAATTAAATCTAATCTGGCAACACCGAGCATACACAAGCCTTATTTTCTAGCAGGCTTAATTATAATTACGCCTTTTTATAATAAAATTATTATATTACTTACTTATACATTTAAGTGCTTTTATGTCAAGTAAGTTTGGTGAATGTTTACTAATAACAACTTTACGTTTACTGGAACATGGCCTCAATATAATTATTTTCAATATACAATTTCAAATATTTGAATGGTCTTCTCAGTTAGCATGAAAAAAATCGGATAAGTATATCCGATATTATGGAAGTGTTTTTTAACATAATATGATATTTTTAACCGAAAAATAAAGGCACGGGCAGACGAAATAGATAGGAATAGGAATAGTCCAAAGAAAAAGTAAAAAAAAAAATTACATGCAACTGTATAAATGCAGCTTAACGTATTTCAATATATAGGCGAAACGAGTTTCTTATCTAACCTGTTTTGCGAAGCAATTCTCTGCGCCTAGGTATCTGAGAATCACGATGACATTGCATTAAACAATTATAAATTGTGCGGGATGTTTACAATAATTAACAGTTATCTCATCGTATACATATATATGATACAGGTAAATTGTAATTTACATAACAATATCTGCAATATCTTATGTCATGTCATCATGTCTAACATATAATATGGAGAGACCCACCGTAGTGACCCATCAGCTGTCAAAATTTCACAAGTGGTATTAAGAGTAAGTATATTGTATATTGGCACCGTATTGGTCACAATATAGGATCAATTTTTGTCATTTCAAAATAGACACCATCATGACAATTTTTTAATTTACCCCGCAGCTGAACTGCACTTTAACGTCATTGTCTTATAAAATAGATTTTGCTACAGGTATATATTGCAAACTTATTGCATTTTACTCTATTGTTTGGTTTCTCTATTGTTTTGGTCGTCTTGCACGTTATCTGCACATTTATTTCACATTATAATCCTATCATAATTATCTTTATAAGCATAAGAGTCTGTCAAACTGATTGAAATCTCTACATAGTGTAAAACAAACAGTGTCCTGTTGTATGTACGCTTAGATTTTTATAATTCGCGATGGATTGCGGTTTCCATCAATAGACAGAGTGATAAAAGGGTTTATAACATATGCAAATTAATTATTCGTAGTTTAAGTACCACATATGAAAGTGTGAAGCCAATTCTCTTCCGACCAACTAAATACGATAATACAACTCGTCCAGTTGCAACATAGGCCCAATCGTTTGCCGTAGTACTACCAATTGATTTTAATTGTGTTCTACGAGCATAATAGACGACATAGCAATCAAATAATTACATTTTTTCTTTATGTTCATTTATTTCCTTTAGCCTTGGTTACAACCCTTTTTACGGTCAACTACTGATCAACTGAACAAACTTAAAAGATACAAATATCTGTATACTGACCAGTAAACTTATAAGAAAAGGATAGGTATACATGACATTTTTATTATTGATGTTAGAACACAAATGTGACATTTCTATGTTAAAGGTAACCTTGACATATGGTTATTACAGCTCATTTGTGCATATTAAAGCATGTTCATGTACAACACAGTATTGGGTACTTATCATAATGAAATGTTATGAACGTGAAATATATAAATAAATAATTAATGTGTTTTACGGTACAAAGAGAATATAAAGTTTGGTGGCCTTTTCGAAGTTAAATATCTATACTGAAGAAGCAGTTTTAGAGGATTTCACATAAATATCATGAAATTATAATGTCATGAATTACTTTTGTATATTATACAAGTATTATTAGCTATCCCTATTAGATATTGTTAAAGTAAAAACCGAACTGGTTCTAATTTTACAGAATTGGAAAAATTATCTGATTTTTTTAAATATAATAGTTTAGTTATGTGTTAATATAAAGCACTCCTGATGTGATGATAATTATTTATTTAGTAGATATAATATCATGAAGTAACTATTTTCTAGGCAAGTATGTGAGTGCACATCACTTACACTGAAAATCATAAATACTTACAATTTTCAATCAGACTAATTAATACATATCAAGATTGCAATAGCATTTTCTAATACATTAAGTAGAGATATTGGTAAAACGTTACAATGTTTTCCCCATTAAACCAAATTAAAATGTTTCAGGGTCTTTAAAGATTTTATCTTACGGGACAAAGGTTCATCCTTATCTCAGTGATCTATTTATATATGAACATCGGCTTTATAGCATTACTGTGATCAGCACGAGAAAAATATTAATACAGAAGTGAGGTACAGCATACGAAAAAAAATTACTGATTCAAAACGTATCATAATATTTACATCATGAAAAAATAATGAATCAAATAAAGTCGTTCGGAAAACAATAATACGTAACAGCAAGCCGTTGAACAGTTTGTAGCTTTATTTGATGAACATAGATGCTCTAAAATGATATTCACAGAAATACAAATATTTGGTAACTACTTTGAGGTCGAACAGGTTAAAACTATTTCCGCGACCAAGATTGCTTACAGAGACTGTAAGCGTTAAAGCAAACACATTTGCTGCAGCATACCGTGAACATCTCAAGCACCCGCTATGAGTAGTGTGAAAACAACTCGCATGTTAACGACGTAATTGCGCACACTGCGATTTTCTTTTGTACATGGGTTTCATTGCAGTAGTAATCTGTTCTCATTCGGACGTAATATATAATACACGAACGGGGGACTCCAATTGAGAGCAGTTAATTGACTTGTTTACATTACCATAATGTTAGTACTTTAATAACAAAATTGTGCCTACCTACCTTCGTCGCACAGTCCCATAGTTAATTAGATGATAAAAACAACAATCACAAAGAAAATGTTGACAAAGATTCAAACATGTTTAAATAAAAAAGATTAAATAACTTGTAAGTAAATTGACAGTCTAATGACAATTTGATAACACCATTTACTGTATGCTGTCAAATTGACAACCGGAAATTAAATTGAATATATTAGTGATAATGTTGCCTGTTAAAATATAGTCCAGTAGCGTCATCTTGTAGTCAGTAGATAAATCAAATACTATTTCATTCTTTGGAGTCTGGAAAGATGGCGGTACTGAGACCAATGGTTTTGTTTGGTTTAGTTATAACAATTGTAGAAATTTCATTAGGTTTCAACATATCTAATATTTTTATTTTTTTGAATGACTGAAATAAGAATCTATAGATATTTATTGCTTATCTATGTCATTAATAGTCATAGCTATGTCTAGAAGTACAAAACTAATGTTTACTGTAAAAATCCTAACACACTCGATGTTTTTTTACAAAAAGGCACATATTTAGATTATTATCTTTCCTTCATCATTTTTAACACATAATTTAACATGTATGAACTGGTGCGGCATGTAGAAATTTGCTCCACGTGTGTGTACCCCAGTCATATGAATAGTAGTGCTATACAATAATACATGAAATGAGTTGCAATTTTTCATCAAATCATATGAAAAAAATGAGAATCTTCCATATTTCGTGGGTAAATAAAAATTCATTCAACTACATTATGCGAGATTCCAAATTCAAGTGCTGAGAGTAATATGAGTTTCATTAGTCACACCTGAGAAGCGTTGGATTTTAATAACCCCATCTCGATTATAAAAGTCGTAAATAGCCTCGATATTGTTCTGTGTTACCTACTTATGTATATTGTATGCACATAAAAATGTAAAAGTGATTTTGTGTACCTACGGGTTTATTATAATTTGACCGCGTGTAACGGTATAGGGAGGTTTTTAAAGTTGTTTTCAAGTAAATAGCAAGTACCTATTAAATTTTTTAGTGACGTACAAGTATCTAGTTCTAGCCTAGAAGATGGATGGTGAGATTAAATTGATCAGCATAAAGCTTGGGCGTCGTCGGGCCACAATTAAAATTTAATTGATGTATAAATATTAGACAGTTTCAAGACTTCAGTCATTTAAATCGTGCAGCATTACAGTATTAAATATTTTATAGTTACAAAGCTCAGTGAGCAATATGTTACGTGTTTCGAGTACCTACAGACACATTTATCAAAATAAAGCTGAAACAAACATCGATAAAAATAAACATTCGAAGATGTGGGAGAATTTGTGTCAAGTTCACACGAATTTATAAAATTCGTTCGATTATTATATCTAGCAAAGAAATAATTTTACGGTAATTAGATAAATAAATGTACAAACTTGTGTATGGTATAGTATCATAAAGCCAATTAGGCGCTATTCAAAAACTTTTTAAAATCTTCATAGAAACACCTATGTCAGTTCAATCTTAGCGCGCAAAACCTACAAAAAATCAAAGGCCACCATGCTATTCTGTAAAATAATCAGTACCTACGATTTTTCGAATGTGACTGGAAATGCAAATGCAATACATCTGTTATTAAGTGGTTACTACATCCCATAGACAACTGCACAGCAGATAAGCTTAACGAATACTTGACTGGAGTTATAACTAAATGAGATCACAAAATTTTGATAGATGTAATACAATTCGATAGTACCTATGAGTTACAAATATTATCAAATATGAAACCTGTACATAAATACCTAATTTATAACTAGCTCTGAAATAGAATTACTACGTTCTATGAGTGTTATTATTACAGGATTATTTAGACGAAATTAGTTTCGAGCAGTAGTGCTAGCCTGCCATTTATATTATGTTTTATACGAAAGTAGTTTTAGTGAGTAAAAATCCCACATAACAAAATCATCTCGGGGAATGTATGAAATTTTGTATGAATAAGTGTCCTACCATATCAAAAAAATAAACAAGATCGAGAGTTCACAGTCGAGATCTGCACACCAATAGTATCAAGGACGCATCTATTACTATTTTTATTGTATAAAAATATACATTATTTCGAGTGTTGATGTGTAATAAGCGCAGTGTAGAATTTACTGGCACACGTTTAAAACGTGTTAATATCCACCTACTGCTGAGTCGGTTACCGCATCTGTCTAGCTTATTACATATTATATAATAAGGTCTTTTATCGATGGAGTATATTTGTTAAATACCGCAGAACCATTTAGTAGACGGCAGCCATTTAGTATCAACTGAGCAGTCTGATTTTTAACTAACAAAACCAAGAGTCAAAACTTAAATGGATACTTTTTCAATAAAATCAATGACACATATTATTCCAAAGAACCTTTATTTATACCTCATTTAAATTAACCTCTGCTAATTATCTCCTATTTATCTGTAAATGTTATGAAACCACCTCGATCAACACTGAGGTCAAGTTAGTTGAACCCACAATAATGTACTAGTTTATACCAATTAGCTTGCATTTTATAAGTGTTGGTATGAGAATTAATGATCGCAAAATAGCACATTGGGTTTACATTTGTAACTCATTAATTTATTATACCGCCTGTCACATGTGGAACAAAAACGGGCCTAAGGAATTTCACTTTCTAAGTTCCCGACCAACATATTAATACGAAACGAAAAAAAATGATCTTATCATTTTAATTTTCATTTCTATTGGCATTTTTCCTTAGTAACTACCATTCATATATCATTTATTTGGTATAAAATTACATAAAATTGAATATTTAATTCCTGTTTTTGCAATATTACATTGGTCACCTTGTTGTTTCACGACACTTAATTCAAGATTGCAATTTTCTTAATGCTTCATTCTCATTTAAGGAACAATTTCATTTCACAGCTTTTAATTAATACGTCTGACCCGATTTCATGCCATGAAATACGAGTATAAAACGAATTATGAATGATAATCTGGAGGACAAAATTGGAGCACGTGACATTGCAGCTAAAGATATCTAATACTTTCTTGCCTTGTACAGCAGATTCTGCCAATTTTCATGTTTAAGACACTACAATGTAATGTGCGTTTAAATGTATCAATGTATTTAAACCAAAGATTTTGAGATTTGTGACGTTACAGTTGGCATCACGCAGAGCCGATGCTTGGCAACTAGCAGATGCGTTCGGTCGTTCAATGACATAGGTCGTTAGATGAACACAATATTACCTAATGTAGGGTACTATAGTTAATGACGCGTATTGACGCGATCCATTCATACCTCGATCGGGAGACAGGTCATGGTCGTGTTATTCGCGGTTCAAGAACCCGCCAATCTGTGGCCAGGTTATATTGAAACTGATTAAAGAATATTTTTTCTGCAACCGAATCTACGATGCGTTTTACAAACTATTTTTAATGGAGTATCAAAGGACACCTCTGATGATCAGAGTCCAATATAGGAGCGGCAAACAACATATTACACAGGTGTGTGTTGCGACAGATTTTTGTGTTGGATGTCACTGACCTGACATTTGTTTTTTTCTGCCGGTCTGACAAATTAAGCTCCTTCGTTTAGCTTTCAGTCCTGTTGAAAGCAGTTCCCCACTGACTGTTGTCCTTCGGGAGATCCACCCATTTACCATATTTGATGTCAAACGAGCTCAAATCTTAATGCAGTTCTTAAAGCGAAGACGAAGGTCGACCGACTATATTGATTAATAAATTATTTTATGCAGTAAATGATTATGAATCGTTGCAAAAGTCGTTAGAAAAGATACTACTTTAAACATATTTTATATTTTCACCAACGCTAATATAAAATATTCAAACGCTTCTTATCTTCAGTGTGTACAATGTAACGTACCTACATTACACAACTTCTTATCACGTTGAAGGAATAACGGTACTAAATTTTTATAAATAAGCTTTATAATCGTTGGTGCGTTTTTGCTTAATAACTTCTCGATTATATTTATGCTTAAACAGGTGAATATCACAGTAACATAGCATCTTTGTATGTATATAGATCATCTTAGATTGTCCTTAGATATTCTATAACAAATAATAAGTTATTGAAAATATAATATTTGTAGAGTGGCGTTACACTATATAAAACATGACACACAGTTTTTATTAAAATATTAAAGATGCCTCAGAATTCAGTGGATAGCGATTTACAGATACGGCGAGCTATAAAATAGATGGCCTTGTGTAATGATTCTTGTATACCTGAAATGCTACGTCAATGATTGTATAAGTCAATTAAAGTAGAGAAGCAAATTTAATATTTAACATTTAACATTCAACGTATAGTAAGTACTTATACATAATATATATACATTTTGTCTTCATTTTCAACGTTAATAAAAAAAAGTGAGGGCACTATTGTTAGGCTAACTTGGGACTTAGTAAAATGTGCAATCAACGTAACATTCGCTAAGTAACGTTTAATATCTAAACAGACTAGCGTCTAGAGACGCAGCAAGCGTTTAATTACGATTATTTGTGTATTCATTAATGTGATACGTCAATAATACTAAAAAAAATATACAAGTCAATTGTTTCAATTATTGTCTTCGAATGGATAAATTGTATGGTAATTTCTATTCTTTCCCCTTGTTATATTTCGGTATACCTAACACTATACTTTAAACTATTAATAAATCACGATGATACGTGCCTGTCATGTAATAGTAAGAAGCTCGAACAGAAATAAAAAAAACAATATTATAAATTGTTATTATAAACGATATTATAAAGTGTTAAATTTGAAGTGTGTCTCGGAATAATTAATAAGTCTTGTCTCCGACCTTCGCGGGTTAATTATGCACTCACACACGCATACGCGCACACACACGCATATAATATACATATCATTACATGGGGAGGGACGTTCGTGAAGCCTGTTGGGTACATTAAGTTTAATTTCAAAATCATAATACACCAACATTTTATATTTCGTTATTTGTGTGCACTTATATGAGACGTGGGTTGAACACAGCTAATACAAGTTACGATGGTAATGCAATAAAATAAGTGATTCATATTGTTATTACAATTTTTTCCGTACCTACAGGTAGGCATTAAAAATATTTCATGTACCAATTAACCGTATAACTATCTTTTTAAAATGAAAACAATAATTGTTTACCTTAGGTATTTATACATTTTCGTATGTTCTTGTGATGTAGTCGTTAAATTAAACTGATTTTACATATAATATGTTTATTCAATGTAGATACTGTTTTCAGTGTTTGTGTTCAATAATAAACAGTAGCTGTATTTATTTTAGCAAATGAAAAGTATGTACCTACTTTCAAAATAATTATGCATTCGACTAGTACATTAAACTTCCTTATTCGATCCAGTAACCGTACCTATACCTACTTTATTTGCTGTCCATTAAAATACGTTTGTCTAAAGTCATTCACCTCTTACTTGACTGTAGAATACTAAATCAAATTATGAACTCTAAGAAATATCCGTGGCCGTCTTGTGTAAACATTTGGATGTTAGCGTTCAAGACTTCCTAAGGTTATTTTGTTTTATTCCTTTTATGAGTTCTAATAAATTGGCGAATTAAAATAATTCATATTTTTATATAAAATTGATTTCATTTCCAATTTTATTTGTCCCCATACTGAATAAATCATAACTTTTAACCTACATGACCAGCTCCGGGTCATTTGACCTATACTGCATTTATTAAACTGAACGATATTCCCTTGTTAGCAAATCATGGTACATATTTATATAATTTTTATATTGCTGTATTTGTTACCGACTCACATTTACTTTGAAGCCTTAAAATCTTCTGATTAACTGGTATTCGCTTATGTAAGTAAACAATGTTATTTTATTTTTATTACTATATCTAGGCTTAGTATTTTTATGGCCTTTCCGGAAGATCACGGATACGGGTAGAATGAAGATATGGAAAGATTCGATTCGATCTATTCAGGACATGGCGAATGGAGTAAAAATATGCCAGTAGGCAACAATGTACTTGCTATTATTTATGTAATTCTTCGTTTTTAGAGTAGCCAGTGCAGATGATTCGATATATCGAATCGAATTTTGAATCGTAATGTCACCTCATTAATAAATAAAATCAGTTAAATCTCAACAATACGCTGTCCATGGGTCCTGTGCCTAACCATATTGTAGGTGTACGAGGATGTGATCAATTGATATGTGATAGAATTGGTACGACGTGTTCTTTTGCTTTTAGCGGCGGCGATCGTCAGCGGGATCTCGGATCAGTCAACGAGCGATGCAAATATAAACGCAACACAACTTTGTGTCGGAGTTAGCTTCCGTCGCGCCACGTTTCTGTGTCGACAACCATCCCTATATAGTTGGCATAGGTTAGGCAACCACTGGCAACTGTGTCGCATGCCT
Source organism: Myscelus amystis hages (assembly GCA_018244895.1). Taxonomy (NCBI): domain Eukaryota; kingdom Metazoa; phylum Arthropoda; class Insecta; order Lepidoptera; family Hesperiidae; genus Myscelus; species Myscelus amystis. The sequence goes on along the minus strand of DWQT01003696.1, from coordinate 795 downwards.
ACTCCGCCGTCAAAAGGTTATTAATAAATGCACCAAACCAAGAGTTGAACCGGCGTCGCTTTCCATTGATAGCTATATTCATTTTCAACTCAAGGTCTCGTTAATATTTACAATTAATCAACATCGTTGTAAATCTTCAGTGAAGCGTCACCGTTCGCCGTTAAAACTCTACTTTGTTTGTAATTTAAATGAAAGATAATCTCTGTGATCGTTTTACTAGAGAATCTTATAACGTGTGCAATAAAACTGACGTGTAATGAGCCATTACTGAAGGCGGTCTTCGTTAATGTTTGCTCAAGTTAATGCAGGCAAAGATAACAATCACTGGATGACTGTCACGTGAATCTGTTTTGCATTTGTAATTACACGTAACGTAAGTACGGATTGTCGGCGATTCTCTCATTTGTATTATAAACCTGAGATCATTATCTTCGAAAATGTTCAGATTCGGCAATAATTACTTCTGTAGGTATTGTATCACTATTATTTTTATATCGTATCATATTGACGTAATTGATCATAACCCTCGGAGGAAATTTTAACCTCAGTGGTACTTATAATTTATTTAAATATATTATAATTACGTTAGCATTGTTTTTAATATGTGTACATTACATACATGGATAAGTTGGCTTTATAACGTTTTTGCGTGAAATATAAATTTTTTAACGGTCTGACGTCAGTGTTACAATGGAGTAATGTGGGCTGCATATAATATACTAGCTTTTGCCGCGGCTTCGCGCGCGTTGAATTCGGAGTAAAATAATTCCCCTTTCCTTATACCGTGAAAATTTC
>DWQT01003695.1:0-12157 GCA_018244895.1 Myscelus amystis hages | reverse complement strand
GTCCCTATATCCCTTTGTATGCTTAAATCTTTAAAACTACGCAACGGATTTTGATGCGTTTTTTTAAATAAATAGAGAGATTGAAGAGGAAGGCTTATACGTATAATACGTTTACAGTTTTTCTGTAGTGTATTCAGTATCAGCATTGGATCCGCGCGAAGCCGGGGTGGATCGCTAGTATGTGAATAAAATGTAAGATGGATATATTTTTTTAAATTCAGCGGTTTTTTTTTCATGTGTACAAATACAATATAAGGTTCCAAAATCTTCTTCAATTTTGTGCCAATGGATTTTTATCATCTATATTAATACTATCCAAGCTCCAATAATTTCTACACCATTTTTTTTCCAATGGATTTTTCCGCGTTATCCTCGTTCAGTCGCTTAAATTAAATCAAAAGGAAGAGAATCTGTTATTTATGATTCTCGCTCGGTCCTTCAAATACACGAGAGGTCAAGGTGTACTTAACTCAATTTTATTTTTTTCCTGTTACACTTGTTTATTCGGTTGGAACAAATCAAAAAGAGGAACATGACTTGTTTGTTATTTAAGCGATACTCGGAAATAACTACACGACTATATTCGGATTTAATGGCGCAGAAAATGATTTCGCGACACACCACATTCAAATATTACAAATATACTGCCACTCAATAATGTGTTTCTTTTCTCTAATAAACACATTTATTTTTCTTTTATTAATTAGTATTTCATCCAATAGGCAGACTCAATGCCTATTGCAATTCTCTACATGTAAAAACCCTCGATGAATGTTTTTTCTAAATGCTGTTTAAAACAATCGATAAGTAAAATAAAGTAAGTTAATAGTATAGTAAGATATAATTAACATGTAATGGATAATTACCATTACGGAATATTAATAATAGTGATAATAATATTTACAATTACATAGGAAAATATTAGACAATAAGAAAGCGTGCTACATAATATTTTACACCTATTTGACATCTAGAGAACTCGTAGTCAGTCAAACGCATATTTATTTGTAATTTGAGGGTGTAAGTCGTAATATTAATTATGTAATATTAAGGACATCAGAACTTCGCCTTAACATAACTCCTTCAACGTCGGGTGACCATAGTGTAATTTGGTTATACATAAGTACATTGCGCTTCAAATTACTTGTGCGCTAAACATACATATGTACGTATACCTATACTTCTTACTAAATGAATGGGCTACTAATTGTCGAAAAAATAGTTTAAACAGCAAAACAGGTTCAGGTACATACAACTTAGGTATATAATGTAAAATTATAATTTCTATGTAATTTATGTACTTAAGTTGGTATATCTTTTCGCACCCTTTTAAAAATCCTCCGATACCAAAGTACGTGGTAAAATTAAGTAAGTATGTATGACTATGAATTATAGTTAAATTAGCTTTTTCCCGCAGCTTTGCGCGGTTTTATTATTATTTACGATATTACATGAGAAATCTCACAAATAACAATATTTCTCTACTATATAATGGGTGTTATTATACATACAAATCTTCCTAATTAATCACTCTATCTATTAAAAAAAACGCATCAAAATCCGTTGCGTAGTTAGAAAGATCTACGCATACATAGTGACAGGAAGAAAAAGCGACTTTGTTTTATACTATGTAAATATGTTTTATACTATGTAAGATAAAGATGAATAGGGCTTGATATATTCAATCGCATACTTTTATCACTTGTCACAAATGGACAGCCGTTTCCATATATAAAAACAAACTGAAAATATTAGCGATACTATTTCGCAAACTATAAATCCGCCGGCTACGGAACCATCGAACTTCCGTTGGGGAAACGGAATTTTTATCGAAAATTGAAATGTAAAGTTAGACATTCTATTACTGCGGCTCAGCCAAAATATTCTATGACATGCTGGCACGGAATGCTTACGTCATTTTGAAAATAGTGAGCTATTTTTATTATAAGATCGTATGTTATATTGACCAATAGGGTTCAAAGTGTACGAAAGGGGTAGGGGGAGTGAGAGGAATGCATCGGAAGTCTCACTTATATTATGTAAAGACGGCAAATTATCAAAAAACGATCACAAATCAGTTTCTGCCCGCCAAAGAAGGGTGGTAGAACCCTCTGGTTCGACTCCGGCGGCACCACCGCCACACCTATTTCTGCCTCATAACAGCAGTGTTAACCGCCGCTGTGTTCTGGTTTGAAGGGTGTGGTAAGGGAGACATACTTTTTCGAGGCATTCCAGCTCAGTTCTCAGGGTAGCGGCGCGTCTGTGGTCGACCTGAGATAGGAATCTAATCTTATCTGGGGTCGGTTACAAATGTCGATGGGCGGCGGTAGGCGCTTACCATCAGGAGGCCTGCATGCTCCTCTGCCTCTTCCATATAATAAAATAAAAGTGATAGCAGGGAAGGGACAGATCCACACATAGTTAAGTCAAAATTGAGCTCATGTTACGATAACCAGATAGATGACTAATTCAAATTTTTTTTATTCATTATGCGGTACATACACTCAATGAAAGTCATGTTGCAGTCACCGTGCTTTGGGTTTGTGCGCCCGTCAGGCTATAGTGGACAGGGAGAAAAAAGCAGACGAAAAACAATTTCTCAGCACCCTTTTAAATAATAAAATTAGCCATTTGGCAGTATGGGCTTTAGTCCAGACACAGAACACACGAATGCTCATCGCACTGTTTGACAATCTGGGTCTGTACCCACTTAACAATAGGTCGTATTGCATATAAATATCTCACATGAAGGGACTTCGAAGTGGGCATCCTGCCGCAGGCCGCGGGCACCACGTCGCCCGTCGTATAGAACCTCTCCACGCCCTTCATCACCGCGTTGAACAGCATACTGGAACAGATCTCATGTATCATAACAGTTAAAGAGATATTATTGTTATATAACCGCTAGTATTAAGGATACGATGAGTGCAGTCTGCGATACAATGTGATTCAATCTATATATCAATCAATATCTCTCTCTCTCTCTCTCTCTCTACATATATATATATTTACAGCGATATATTGACTCATCACGATATCTCTGGAACCAGAGCACCTAGACACTCGAAATTTCGTAGGAATATTTGGCGAGTAGAGGTCAGCTAAGAACGGATTTTACCAAATTGCACCCATGACGGGGTTTGCGGGCGTGTTTATTATAATTTATATGGCAAAGCAACGTTTGCCAGGTCACCTAGTTAGTACATATAAGAAAGGACATCTATGTATCTGCGCAAATATGGGTACATTTAAAGATCTTACAGAATTATTAGTTCAATCCATATTTTACGTTTTACGGAACAATATAAGTAAAACAGGTGTGCCTGTGGTTTCGAATTAAGACTTTCTTATTGCCCAGTTACTACCATGATATTAATATGGGCCATAGTGGCCCAGGTCACAGTGTCATATTAAATGCAGCCATAATTCTCTAAACACAAATTGCTGGTTACGGAGACAACCGTGTTCAAACAAAAAAAAAGTGTCATTAATACAGATAAAAAATAATACTTACAAACTATCATGTTCTAAATATCCATCGTGAAGATAATACTGAAGTGTATCACTGAAAAGAAAAAAAATACCTTTTTACAAGTTTTTTCAGATTGCAATGGTGTTGCCAAACTACCACTTTCTGCTGATACAGTCGAGAAAAAAAATGGTTATATTAACAAAAAACAATTCGGTACCAATCTACCTGATATTCTCCGGGGCGTACTTTCTATCTGAGTGCAGTTCGTAGAGTAAAGGTGCCAGTATCTCGTGCATGCCCTGCCGGTAGCCGGGGCTCGGGTGCGAGCGCGCCCAGAAGAACAGTATTCGCACCTGGCAACACCCAACCACATACAAACGTCAACTTGTCTATTTATATACATATAGCGTATTCTTATCAATTGAATATTAAAAAAGCATTAAGGAATTTATGAGTATTTTTCACATGACAGTTATTTGTCTATTTAAAAATCATGTGTTCTTTTAAATTAAACGTTAATAACACATTAAAGAATTTATACATTTTTAAAAAGACAGTTTTTTTTTTCACACATTAGTTGTCCACTGCTGGATCGGGTCTCCTCTTAGAGGGAGTGATTTAGGCCAAAACCCATCATGCTGGCCAAGTGTACATTGATAGACTTCACACACCTCAGAAACTATTACACACTTTATAACATCTCTGAGGTGTGCAGGTTTCCTCACGATGTTTTCCTACACCGTTATTGCAAGATACAATTATTTGAACGTAGAAAAAAAAAATTTAGTGTTACCAACCATGATATCCTGCACATCTTTATCCCTGTAGAAGACTTCATCCGGAAACGTCCTTACTACATCTTGGAGAATGAGTGCTTTCAGCTCATTGTCGCAGAAATGTTGCTTCCATGCACTCTGAAAGGAACCCATAGTCAATTACTTTAGGTGTAACCAATTTTCTTTTGTTATTCTGATGGGGACTTGTATGGAGTAAGCCCTGATAGTAGATTCATATAGTAAAAAAATATTTTCATGCTGGACTGATGTTGATACAACTAACTATAGTAAATAACTATAGTAGGTTTTCGGTTGGTCTACGAGCGGATGACAGCTACTGTCAAATAAACTATTAACCCTGTCACTATTGCAATTCCTTTATCATAGACAAATTACTGATCATAAGCCACAAGCACTCTAGTGTTACAGCTAGTGATTCCTATTAAAATACCACACTAACCTCGTCGTTCTGCGACAGTGGATCATCACCGATCACAGCTCTGGGATCCATAGACAACTTTTCCTTTAACTCATTGTAGAATCTCCTATGAGATTTGATACTAAAAAAAGACAATACATATTTAATGATACATAGATTGGGGATGTTTCTGAATGTAACTTAAAAAAAAGGAAAAAAAACCTTTGAGACCCTGGTGAGGGAGGGATCCCTCATGAAGGATCAAAGGTTGTCGTCAACATCATTATCATCATGAGTCAAGTAATTTTCTATGCAAAAGTGTGCTTCTTGGTGCTTCGTGCTCTTAACTTGCACCTCAATTAACCACTACCAAGAGCTTGATATTAACCCAAGCGTATTTCAAAGTATGAATAAAATTAACTGAAGATTTATAATCACCTTGAGATAACATCTCCCGATGGGGCCGGCAGGGTGTTCAACATGACGGCCCACGCGAGGCTTCGCGGTCGCACCAGCCTGTGGTGCAGCGCAGCCTTCTTTAGGTACTCCATACTCCATGTTGCAAATTGGAGGCTGAAGAAAAGGAAATTCTTATCAACAATCATATTAGAAGCAACTATTCAAGTTTGCCATATAGTGGTGGGTGGGTTTAGTGGCGAGTCTTTTTAAATCAATTTAAAAAAAAAGTCACTACACACTGGCTGTCAATGTTTCTGCTATGTGAGGAGGTTCATAAATAAAAACAGTTTTTTTTTTACATTTTTATCTAACGTTTTTAATTTATCAGACCCACAGTTTTCGGTTTTAAAGAAAACACAATAACAGACCACATCAGCTAGTTGACTATATCTAATTAAATAAGTTGTCACAAATTTAGTTTTACAATAGATTATACAAAAAATTATAGCACAAAAAATAAATATGAAATGACAATAAAACTAGTTGTGGTACCACACTAATAAGTGGCAGTAGGTACAATAATTTTAATTTACATAGTCAGACATAAATAAATAAGTATAAAGCCACATTGTGTTAATACAAAATCTGTATCCACAAATGACTGCAAAATAAGACCACTAATGATTATCCTTATGACTCATTATTCATAAGAATTAATTTGAATGTGACTATTGGATTTATTTAAACAGAAAAAACTAGAATCTTGTTTGTAAAGTTTCTTAGAATTCTCCAACATAGTTACTTTTAATATAAAATGTACTCTCGTCACTTTAATAAAAGCGGTACAGGAAATAAAATCTTCTTAATAGCAAAATAAAAAATACATATATTTTGATTATACTTAAAATTATATTTAGAGGATTACTACACCAAATAACTACATTGCAACTTTTACAATACGTAGCGTCAGCACTCAAGCGAGAGACCTATTGTGAAAATAAGAGCCAAAAGATTGTAAACTTAAATATTATAACAAAGAAATGTTTATCGCCTGATAAGATTCAATACTCACTCGTAGTCGTTAGCTTCAAAATGCTTCACAGGAGACGTCGGTCCATTCGAGTTATCGGCCTCCTGGAATACCAGCACAACTTTGTCATTTAAAATATTAGTAACTTAAAAAAAAAACAATCAACTGAATAATTACCATTCTAAATCTTAGAATTTATAGTTTAAGCATTTTCTTTACCATTCTAACAGTAATCAAGCTGTACTTTTAATAAGGACGTTACAACAATTCATCAATGCTACTTTTATTTATTTTATAACAGCATGAATTAAAATATTAGTTCGTAAATCATACAATCATATTATTTTTATGTGGCATGATTAACCTTTGACTTGACTTTGACTAGTTTCTTCAGGCTGAGTGGTGTCTAGTGACAGTGACATTGATTGTGACATTTTGTCAATATTAGCGCAACTTTACTTTAATACAAAATGGAACGTTATCAAGATTACTATTTAATTATCATATTACATTTATGGTATTACAAACATTGATTTCAAATTCATTTATGTGTAATTTTTCATAATTCAAATAGAAATAAAGAATTTATATCATCTTTTCACATTAATATCAAGTAAAGAGCGTGAAATTGATACAATTAAAGAAATAGCAATTGAACTATTCAAGAAATAAAATTATTACGAGTAGTTTTTTGCTTATACAGAACTTGGTTTACAATAGTTTGTTGACCGAATTAAATGTACAAAAATACAGGAGACTTTAGAAGTGAAGTCTGAAAACTATCACGGACGGAGTAGCCGAGTAGGTAATTGGTAATGTAATCTGTGGCAGATCTATGAATCTTTCTCTTTTTAGCTAACGAACGCGCTCGTTTGCTGCGTTTTTTGACTATTTGATTTCGAGTGCTAAACAAGTTTTGCACCCCAGTATCGCAATTTGATGCTTGTGGACAGTTTTATCTGTGACAGTAGTCATGCATTCTTCGGCGATCGTAACAATGGCGTGTAATATGTTAACCGTTATTGTGATGAAGCGCGCAGCGAGATCGCAAGCGCCGACTCCTCTTCGATGACCATAAGTGACAACTATGATCGCGAACCTGCCGCTGCTTTTCGCCAACGGCAGTCCGACCGGGCTGACGTCCATCACGGCCGGCGAGCTGGAGAAGTTCATAACATTCATGGTGACATGTTCCTGGGGTCACGACACGGTGAAACATATCCGGAAGCCTCCGTGGTGGCCCAAGGACGTAGCGTTCTCGCATCCTTTCGTACGGCCGGCCGAAGTGCCGAGCGACTGGGAGCTGAGGCTGAAGAGACTCGTCCGACGATGTTACGACTTTCACAAGAGTGCATTTCTGTTGGTGTTCTCCGCTCAGCTCGCGCGCTACCCTCGCAAGAGGCTTCGGTATGTGGACAACCGCGACCAGACTACGTCCGTCTATTATCGTCCGAGCGGCCGACTCCTGGTGACGTTTCGGAACGAGAACCTATATTACGACCGACCAGCTAATAATAGGCCGCCCGAAGCGCCTGTCCCGCTTGTCAAGGCCACCGACATATATCTCTGTGACAACTGTGACAGTCATTTTGACAACTTGGAAGTGCTGAAAAGTCACGAAAGGCTGTGCAACAATGAGACAGTGCCGGTGACTTCGTGTAGCAGTGGTCTTTCGGAATTTCTTTCAGCGTTAAAGTTGCAGCGAGTTGGTGAGGTTCCAGAACAGATATCTGGCATAAGTGAATCTGACTGCCGACCGCGGAACGTTAGAACCGCTGCTAATGTTGACCGAGGTCCACCGTATCCTTTCTCTTCGCTGGCGTACATGAGAAGCTCTAAGACCACTATCCAGAGGGATTTAAGTTTCTCTCGGGACAGAATAGAAAGGTTCTGTTGTACAACTACACAAACACCGGCATACTCTAGTAAAAATTTAGGTAGTAAATTTAAGTCAAATCAATTTCCAATCCGGTACAGGAGGCCCATAGATTACTGGCAACGGAAACACACCTTCCCGAACCAGAGGAACAAAAAAATACTCGACGTCAAAGGTCAAATTTTATTATTAAAATGTAAACCTATATCTGTAAATATAGAGAGGATGTCGTTGAAGAGTGTTCAGGACTACATCGAGAGTCTGCGAAGGGAAGCAGAGAGCAAGCGGAGTAAAGAAGAGAAGGACATTGTGTTTGTGGACGGATTGGAGATGGAGCAGCCGATGGATGTGGATGTTAAAAGTTGTGATCCACTGAAGAGGGTGGACTAGTGTTAAGTTATAGACTTGTGTTCGGACGAAGAGAGCGGTGAGAATGAGAACTGTGACCCGAAAGCGGGGGTGGCTTGTGTGGTGCGCGGCGGCGCGGTGCTGCGCCGCACGGCCGCCACGCCGCAGGCGCTGCCTGCGGAGCCGTGCGGCGCGCGCCAGCGGCCGCTGCCCTCCGTCCTGCTGCCACCCCACCCCGTCATACTCATCTCACACTCGCTCAACAACTTACAGACTATATCCTTGGACTGAATTAGTGTATTATTTAATTACACAACACTGATTATTATTTATTTATTGCTATCTCCGTAATTAAATTAAATGTTTTAATGTTCTGTGGGTCTATTTCATTTCAGAATTGCATTCGAAAAATTTAACTGAGTGACTTATTATTCTGTTGTGCTTGTTTATCTGACAGACGGAATTGAAATGGCGGGCGCGCGACAAAATGGCGGACGTCAGAAAATGGCGGTATGTACTATTCTATGTTGAGCATTGAGTATAGACTAAATTAACCATAGAGTGAAATTTTATGTCACACCATTCATTGGTTGAATTAGGCCTAGATTGTTCTGCAAGCGTTCATTTTACTATAAAAAAATGTATGGTTACAAAGTATAAGTCTGATTCGATATTATTTGTGAAGTAACTGTAAATTATGAACTAATTAAGTATTGTATAGATTAGGTTTTGCATATCACATACGAGTCCCTGCTTTGCGTATATTTAATAAGCTGTTTAATAATAATTCCTATCTTAAAAGATATAATATGTCCTATTGAAACAGGTGAATGCTATGTACCCATTTAGTAATTGTTATAGAATTTAAAAACAGCAATAACTTGTTGCAAATATTTTATATGTTTATTGTCTTCCTTGATGAATTGTGGTCCTTTGCGAGGGGATGTCAAGTAACTGGTTAGATATTGCCTAGATATTTATTCTCTTGAAAATATTTTTTTCCGAACTCTTTAAATGTAGTTTAGCTAATTATATAAATTCAATCACATGAAAGTAGTTGAAATATCATATCTTAATTAATTGAGATAAAGAAACAGGTTCTGTATTATTCGCTGGGCTGATTTTGGAGTTATTTAAGGAGTCATTGCCCATAATAATATTTGGTCGTCACTTTAAGCATTCATGATTAAATTTGTGCCGTTGAAACAATAAAAAAAGTCATTTAATAATTATTAAAGTTTGTGTGAAAATGTCATTTCCATAGAAAGTAACCAATAAAACTTCCTCTATTATATTTATTTAATTAAAGTTAATATTAAACTAAATCCATGACATTTTACACAATTTGTGCTGGCCACGATCCATTTCGCCCGCCTAACTTCCAGACAAACAGATAATACACATAATAATTTTTATAGACTTAATTACCTACTTGTATATTTACAGCAAATAAATGCGTTTTCAAATAAATATCTTTTTATTCGAATTTGTTAAAACAATATCTTGTGAATATTTTATTTTCAAACTCTATTTGTAGTCGTTTCGCCATATCTAGGCGTTATGTAGAATCCAGTGTTTCTATGCACTTAAAGTGCATAAAATCTTTGTTGTATGATGAATTTATTTGTGATATTGAAAATTTCTAGTGTCTCCACCTTTGATTCCATTGTTCGATGTCACGTAGAACGAAATATTAGATAGATAATCATAATCAAGAAACTAAAAAGATGATCTAGGTCGATTCTATGAGTTTCTAGAATATTCCTCTCGAACGTGCGCCATATTGAATTGCGAACGAACCTGTGTGAAGAATTAATGAATCTTATTGAGATTCATAGTTCACGTTCAACCTTCAGTTTACCAAATACCAAGCGACCATCATATCGCTAATGCAGCTCTTTACACACTAATAAAGTCCTAATTTTGTTTATCTATCGGATAAATATGAATTTGTAACTTAAGATACTTTAATTTTATGATTCTAAAATCGCAGTTCGCTAGATCGCATTCGACAACATTCGAACGGAACGAATTGATATCGGTCTTTTGAACGTCGAGAGCAGAGTCGTACTGAACACGTCTGTATTCTGATTCGCGCGTAACTCAACAAAATGGCGCCTCGAGTCCGCCCGCGGCCGTCCTTCGGAACGGAATGACTCACGATAGGGTGTTATTTTCGTGCCCGTTGAAAAGAAAGCAATCCAAAGTTCCATACTTATATTGCAAAAGCGATGTTTGTTTGTGCTTTTTTGCTTATTTCACGCCAAATCAGCGAGGGATCGATGTGATTTTTGGTTTGGAAATAGTTGACGAGCTGGAGAATGAATGTTACTTTTTGTGCCGGGAAATACTACATTTCCGCGGGAAAATACGCGTTAATGAAACAAGTGTTATAGATGGCGTTACGGGCGCAAGAATGAAGTGACGCGCGAGAAAAATGTTTTTTAAACCACGTGGGAGAAACGAAACTGTCGGCCATTCATATAATTTCGCAGATAGTACAGAAGATGAAGGATTGTAGCACACAATGTAATGTTTGTGTGATGTATCGATTTTTGTTCAGCAGTTTGTTATAGATCCTATTAAGTTTGGTTGCATGTGGAATTCTATATTGAGGAAAATTTTCGTTGATTAATGTTAGTAACTGACACGGAAAAATGAATACCCTATATGGAATCTTTTGAGCGTTGGTTTTCCCGATTGAGTTCTATCTAGCGTAAATGCTGAAAATGATGCCTAACTAGTAAATAAAGTGATAAATTACTATTTCTGTTACCTTATTAAATATTAAAGCTTTGTTAAAGTCAGGTCCAAAGGCATATTTTCAATGTATTGCTTAAACGCCATAGCTGTTTCTTCTGTCTCTGCAATATTTCAATTGCAGGTCATTTTTTTGATTTTTGGAAAAAGTTAAGAAATGAAGGGAGCTTCGGGTTGCAAGCAGGATTTTTTTTTCGCGAGTTTTCTTGACCCTGTCAGAAGTTATTTTGATTTTGAGAATGCACTCTTTGGCTCATTTTCGGGACCTTGATCGCGGATTATGGGCCGACATTCTCTTGGTCATTCAGCATTCGGTTCCTTTGTTTCTCCAGTCCCGCATTATTAGATTCGTCTGCCATAGCTTTTTTAATCTGCTGTGATTTTCATTCAATCCCAAAAGTGTTGTTTCACATTACGCTTTGCATTTATGAATTAGTCAGTCAGGAATATATTTTTAGAAATAAAAGATATAGATTGTCTTTATGACTGGATTATCTGTGCATTGTTTTTCTTTTGAATGTAATTCTCGAATTCTGCTAGAAGTAACGCCATCTGTCGCCATTATGTTTCTCGCATCTTAACCGATCACGTCTTACCGCATAGAGCCATCTCGTGATGATATTTTGTACTATTCATACGTATCGAAAATGTGCGATTGTAGCGCGATCAAAGCTATTCAGTTGATGGTAGAATTAATTAACATCGGAATTATAAACCAGTCAGTTGGAAATATACAGATAATACTCCGTTTGTATAGATAACAACGTATTTTTCGTTTTGTGACTTTATAGTTTTTAGTCACACACGGAATCGTATTGAAACTGACGAAATTGATTCTTACGTCAACATTTCCTAATTGGTTTTGAGATAAGCATTGCGTCGCCCAGTTTTCAATACTTTCAAATTGCTTAAACTATAATTTTAAATCTTGTAATACATCTTCGTGGAATGTTCGGCACAGGGCCTGCTATAAATGTAATCCCTCAAATTTTTTCGTCTTTTCATTAAAAGTATTTTTTTTTAGAATTATAAAGTTCTTCATCATTTTAAATTTCTAACTACTTTTCGGCCAAGGTTA
>DWQT01003694.1:0-12157 GCA_018244895.1 Myscelus amystis hages | reverse complement strand
CGTCAATGACCTTAAATATTATTTTCATATTTTTTTATTTATTATTTTTCTTTTTAAATAAGAAATAAATTTGGCTTATCGCTGTGAGTCGAATTAATGGATTGAGCACGTAAACAATAATTAAATATGGTCATAATAAGAACTAATACAGTAATGTAGTCTGTTGTAATGCATACGGTCAAAACAGTATACACGCAAGTCGACAATCTTCGTATTTTCTATGCGGTGCTCTCGCGCGCTAAATAATAAAGTCAACGTACAGCGAAAGCGAAGCCACCGCCACAGACTAGCTACGGCGCATATAAATTTTTCCGGCTGCACATTACATTAGTTGCGATTCGCTACTGATTTCGTTCCAACTACAATATGTGTGCGCGTACAATCCGAACGAGTTCCGTTTATAGCGTGGCGGGCATTATATATAATTACTTAGCAGCAGAAAATGATTCAGCTCTTGTCTAACTTGTTCACCGTAACAGGACAGGTGACCGCGGCACAGGAGTCCGAGTTCCTTTGGGATGACTTGGCCCTGTGATCCATTATGCATTGGATATTATATAGATACAAATGTTGTACATGCGTAACAGAGATATTCAGTTGACTGGTTTTTTAAATGTGAAATTTTTAGAATTCGAGCCTTATAACAATTTATCGACTTGCAAAATCCTCGGCCACGACGAATTCCTTGATTGCATATCAAATGTCATTACAGAAAGGTTAATAACACCTAAAATGAGCTAATCGATTTACTGTGTAAATATGAATGCAATTCAATTGAAACTTCCGATAGATAAGTTACATGAATATGGGACAGGTATATCCACATGGATATCTATGTATGTTGGCCGAATTCGATTTTAAATCCAAAATTTGTCAATTCCAAACGAACGTTTGTAATTCATATTTCGAACGAACATTCATATTACGAGTACGTACCTACATTTATTGATCCGTGCGACGTCCCGCACCTTTTGTGGTCCGCTGTGTTTGTGTTGTGTACTTTATTGGCTGCGTTTGGCAAAGGCACCCGCTGGTTCCCTTTGCGTTGACAGGGACTTCGGTAATATTAGAATGGCAATGTAAACAGCGCAGACTGGTATGCTGACTATTGGATTGTCCGTTCCGGTTTACGTGAATCCGATTGACAGTGCAATCGTTAATTGGACTTACTGATGATCAGAATTGCACTTGAAACGATAGGGAACGGGGATTAAAACAATATAGAAATGACATTTTTTTGACTCATGTTTGTGGACATATTTGATTTTTGCATATTTCCTCGTCCGTTACACAGAAGAAGCAATAAAACTTATTCTCGAAGAAGGAAAACGAATAGCTTAGGTTGCATTCGTTCCAGTTAGCCTTGTTTACTACTAATGCTTTACTTTGTATTATAATATGTTTATACGAAATGTGCACATTATTATTTTCAATCCTTCCAGTGACGTTTAAATTTCGTTGTAATGCGAACTAGAACTAAGAATTACCGCTTACAACTGCTTCGTGCGCCCTCAAAAATATGAAAACGCTCAAGACTAAATGCTTAATTGGACCTATTTAAACACTGACAGCGCTTGAGCCGCTTAGTTATTAAATAAATCAGTCATTTTAATTAGGTATAATAGTAATTTAATGATGGTATTCGAGTCCACCGGATATTATTTTAAAATGCTTTAGATTCTGTTTTAGTCATTTTGAAATGCGTACTCTTGACAAATAGTTTAACGCAATCGTTACGACATTGTAAATGTTCGAATTATTTCATTCCCTTCTTTCTCCAGATGGGTAATAAATAAAGTATTCAATAGCTCTGTACTCGCGGACTGTTGGGGTACTTGAAAACAGTACTCAAGTTTGTTTTGAAAGCAGTAGGGGCGCGTACAATAGCGATCCCTAGCGTTTTATACATCTACGATTTTTATCTGTAGGTATATAGAGTTGGTTTTTTTTTGTGTTATTATCCGGCGACTCTGAACCGAAATGTTCAGTCGCATTTATTTGACTAGTTTAATTGACAACACGTGACGGAATTTACGTTTGAAATGTAATTTGTGACAACGGTAACCTCGTTGTCGATGTGGAAACTGTATACAAGTCGTCCTTGAGATACATTAAAGGCGTATTAAGATTAAATAAAATTTCGAAAACAGGCAATTAACGGAGGGCATTACTTGCTTCTATAAAGATAATGTTCCTTATCTTTTGCATGGCAATTGTTACCTACGTGGATGAAGTTCTAATTAGTAATTTTATATAGAGAATCAAATACAGTTTAAATTTTCTTTTCCGATTGAGGACTAACTAGGAAATGTTCCTAATACAAGTGCAGGCGACCGTTAGAAGTAGGGATCGTTAGAACGAAGGAGGCGTTATCAAGAGGAGGTAATGAAGTTACGAGCTCGATCAAAACCTTCCATACTCTAAGGATGTCCGTATTAATACTCGCTTTACAATTTTACCTCACCAGAATCCTTTCAGTGTACGCTGTGGTACCACTCACGTGACGTCGTTTTCATATCCACTGGACGTTTTTTTAATTTTATTGCGCAATAGACTTGCGTTTGACTGCAAACACATCTAATGGTAAGTGACGTGCATTTTAAGCACTGTACCTACGTAGAAATTATTTATTTACATATCGCACGTTTTGCATATAAAGAAAATGTGTTTTAATGAAGTTTGAACTTCAAAACGAATATCTTTTCGGAACTGAAACGAATGTGTCGCATGAAGTCTGATTTGAATTGTTTTTATCGGAATTTGTTTGTTTACTTATAACCTAAATTATGTAAAGTAACCAAAAGGCAGACTGACGGCCGGAAGGTTAATATTTTTTATACGCTACATTCACATATACTTATAAATGTAAAACAGATGGAAAAAAACCTAGATTCCAAGTAATAATATATAAAGACACTATTGTTTATAAAAAATAATAATTAGACAGAGCATTGAAATATAGCTAAAAGAGAGAGTAAAGATTATGTAGAAAGAACAAGGATAACGCATTTTTATCATCTCGCAGACGTCATATTGTCTGTACATATTAGTTTCTTTGTCTTCACCAATAAGGATTAAGAGTTGTTCATAGAGTGACTTACTAAATTACTACACTTACTAAATTCGTTGTTAATTAAAAACTTCCACTTAAACAGTCGCGAAAAAATAAATGCCAGAAGGCATTATGTACATGTTATGGCGTACATTGGCATGCACCTGTACATATGTACGGGCATAATGTTTTCTTTGGTGAATTCTTGTAGGATGTTTAAATGCACCCACCACGACTGCACCGTTCCTCGCGGCGTCCAGTCCGCGGCCGGGCCAGAGCGCGGAGCGACGTTTACTCCGCGACACCCGGCGCCGCGCCGCTTCGCGGTCGTGTGTAGCTTTCGCGCCAACCGGAATATTATCATTGTTTTGTCCAGTTTTGTTTTCCATTTTTATTTTATTCTATCAGAACTTTTTATATTCATTTTTTCTATCACTTACATTTTTTTTTGTGTATTTGTGATTCACGAACCAAAATGTATATAGGCGGAAATGTAATATCATTACGACACATATTAACTATAAATATGTATTATATAGAAATGAAGCGATCCGATCAATTATTCGCGCTTTTATATCGACAGTGATCACAATTTGAGCGGCGAAACGTGTTTTACCGGGTTTTCAATACGTTCAGAAAAATTATTTCCACAACGTAATTTTGAGTGCTGGTCACATTGATCATAGATTTATACATTAGGGTAAAGACCCCTTTGGTCATACATTCACGTATGATTGAATTTCCGCTCCCGAACGCTTGTGGCTACTTGATATCACAACAGAGTATCGTTTTAATAGATAAATCGCATCATTTAGATCGCTATCCGACTTTCATACCTATAAAATTCGGGATAATCATCACCCTTTCCAAGGTTGGATGTGACTTAGGTATAATGAAGGTAATAAAATACAGTTATTCGATTGACTGGATGGGAAGTAGGTTGGATCGCATGAAATGCCTCGTGAGAGTCGTTATGCAAGGGAGAAATCTATAAATTGTTCATCCTAACGTACTTCCGATTATGTCTGGCTACTCGTAATGAGATTTTTCTTTTTTGTTTTCTAGACGTGTATTCGTAACCATGTTTATATATTAGAACGGAGCTGCTTGCTTACATTTTATTAATCCAATGACATCAACAGACACAACGCACCATTGTACTATTTCGCTTGGAAATGTTATAAAATATACTATATGCATCGACTTTGAGAAAATGTGTATTGAAATGAGCCGAACGTAATTTTTTTTACCCCATTAACATTGATTGTTTTTAAAATTACATAAAAGCGCCATGCGTTGAGACAGGCGATTATGGATTAGTTAAGTTATTCGAAATCGAACATTGATCGACGCAAAAAATACGCAAACTACTAACTTTTCAGTGCGCCTTATTTATCCACATGACTCATTAGCATAAGGGGCTTTGTTGTTTTAATATTTACTTTTGTACTACAAATGCCAATAAGATTATGACTCAATTCAGTAATAAATATTTCATTAAACGTTATTCTTCATTTGTACATACCAATAGTATTTTAGTCTGTTATAAAATATATCATATTCATATTTATTCACTCTTACATCGTTCACATTAGACGATTGTCAATATTTTTGTTTAATTGCTCTATTATGAATCTATAGTGTTCTTAATTATATTTTTGTTTATGTATATTTATATACACGATTAAAACGATACATAATATAGTATTTTGATAATCTTACAAAGCAAAGAAGTACAAAATCAAAAGAAGTTTTCATTAAAACTAAACAGTCTGAAAGACATCGCTTGTACTCTTTGTAAATAAGCGGAAAAGGGAAATTGACGGAGTGTCTGCGTTTATCGTTTGTGACGTAATACATTTGCGAATATTGGCTAAAACACTTGGGCATCGTGTTATAGCAAGTGGCCTATGTATGAAAGATTCAGTATACATCTGTCGATATTCCATTGTGTTTATTAACATAGTTAGGTCAGCGCATAACACGCGCGTGGATACTCGTAGCGTTCAAACTTAGGTAATTCTCGATGTTCTGTGTACGACCCATCTGTGATCGATTTCGTTTATTTAAGATTCGCATACATATCAAAAGACTACGAACGTATTTGCCAGTTGCACGTGTGTTCTATACGACACCTCTATACACAGCAGGAGCATTAAAACCAATTACCAATAAGACGGCACTAATACCAAGTGTCCTCGTACTAACATTAGTCAGTGCACTATCAGTGTACGCATTAACAGTCGCCGGTCCTATTATTAACAGTATCTGTCTGTAAATAGTGCTGGTAACAAATGACACGAAGAAACCTTTTTCCAATGTCTCGATCAGTGTATCTCAGAGCGGGCAAGCCCAAAGCCTAGGGGCTGCCCGTTTATGACAACGAATTGGCGAATCAAATGACTGTGACACTTCACTCTTTGATATTCACTGGTAGTTGTTTCGACACGAAATAGTGTAAATTTGTGAAAAAAAGGAAACGTCATTTGTACGGCTCCTTTTTAAGGGTTCACTGTTGTCTTCGCGCCATGAATTTATGACTTGCCTGCTAGTTCGCCAGTGGAAAGACACAACAAAACTGCTAGTATAATATGCTGTGCATTCAAAGATGTTGCAACTTAAAATAACTAAAAAGTCAGACCTCTCTTGTGCGTCTTTTATATCGGTCGCAATATTGAACTCTCTTTGTGATTGCCGACAGCAAGTCCACGATGTCTTCATTATTGAGCCGGTCTGCGGGTTTTGGTCAATATTTGCACAGCGAAATGCTCTGCACTTGTTACTTTGACGATACTCCCCGGGGTGGCTTATAAAAACAAGCGATTGCACCCTTGTTGCCAATATTCCGCATCGCTCCCTGTTGCTATTGTTCGGCTCAAACAATCTGCCAACTTTGCTATAGTACGCAAAACATAATATCTCTCCGCTCAACGGTCGATTCATCGCAGGCCGTTGATTTTGTAGACAAGCTTCGCGACTGCTGTCTCCCATTTGTGTTTGTTTACTTGTAAAGTTAACGCTCATAATTGATTGCGCTATATCAATATTTTCTAAAATACCTATTCGATAGAACGTTCTTAAAATAAAAATTGATTGCAGAGTTTACCCATACTTATGTCGGGAAGTCGGTAACAATGCGCGATTGGTAGCGGGGAGTGATTTAAATTGTCTCACAATCGTCGTTTCCGGTGCGATTCTACGGTTAAGGACAAACGGTTCCCGCCGGCTGCGACGCCGGACCCTCACGCCCCCACCCGGCAGCCGTGGCGCGATTGTACTTAGTGAAAATCGTATTATTAACAACACTCGATCGTTGCTCTCCACAATGTTCCAATCGAATATTATTAAACAGCGTATGGGAATGGTACTTTGTGGCCTTTTATACACCTACTTCTCGAATAATGCAATCTTTCTTTCGCGCAGTTTGTGCGTTTGCGACGATTGCTGTACATATTATGTTCTCGATTTTGATACACTTTATTCACACCGGAACTTTTCCCACGTATTCGTTGCATTTTGTGGTCACGTAAAAAAATATTTAAAGTTGAAAATTAACAAGTATTCCAACGCAAGAATCCACTTGACGTTCGCGAGTAAGTGTACGTACCGTTTGTGGAATGAATTGTGGTAGTTAGATGTAAAGTATTCGTTAACGTTTTAATGTTTTAAGATTAGATCTTTCCGGAAGCGGCGGCGTATCATTTTAATACCGAGAGACCGCTTAGAGCTCTCTTAGCCAGTAATTATTCAATGACCTGTGCCTGGCTCAGGAGAGAGCCCTCGACGCGAAGCGGGCCCCCCTCGTCTTACCTTTTAAACGCTTGTACGCGATCTTTGCAACTTTTAATAATGAGTCTAACGAGAGCGTTTGACCTTTGAACCGCATGTGACCCCTACATCGTGAATTTTTCAACTGTAAATATTATAAAAAAATATATTTTTCACAACAATTCTACTATTAGATCAAAATGCATTTATTTTGTTATATCACACGGTTTCGGTATAAAATAATTTGGATTTTGAAAACAGTTTTTCAAAGGAATAGCATTTTGGAAAGAAAACATTTTGATTTATTCCACGTTATCGTGTCTAATAGTAACTATAAACGTCTCGGCAAAATGTAAAAGAACTGTCTAGTAATGTTGGTGTGCACCTGTATGTGCGTGTTTCTCTTCTCACGTGTTCCTGGTTCCCATTGACAGTTTTCAATATGCCTACAATAACATAACATTCGCTGGTAATAGCTACGCGGAACTATTGTCTTTCACGTAATTATCGTATTTGCCGGTACTTAACAGAGAAAGCTTGAATATATCTGTCTATTGTGAATACTGTGATTGATCGAATTGAAAAAAAACATTGGTATTCTTCCTATAAAGTACCATGAAAGGAGTATTTTATCTTTTAAATTCATCCTCCCATCTATATACTTATGTATATGTATACCTATATAATTTTGGTTTATTAATCTCCGAAGCATGATTCAATTTGTGATACGTTCTATTATACCAAACTACATGTTCCTAAAAAATGTCTATAATTCCAAATTGTGTTATTGAGAACTTTTTAAATGTTTCTATTTATGTGGACGCAATTGTGGTTTAGGTATTTACTGCCTTCAAAAAACAGTACATTACTGCAATTTGAGGAAAATATAGAAATAATATATTGACTTGAACGGATCTTATTGCACTTGTTTCCAAAAGGCCATTTCAATTCGTTACCAAGACATTTCCTTTTCCTTTACCAAGACATACCACTAATAGTCATTCTAATTTTCATTGTTAAGTATTTGCTTCATTTGTGGCGATTAATTTTTTGACGGCCGCTATAATCGTCGCCGCTGTTGGCGAACGCTTTGTTTTTGTAATTGATATCTGATGCCCTTGATCGTCTCTGACGTAAAGGACAATGCAACACGTGCTCAAGTTTGGTGTGTGTTTATCGAAAAAGTTGCCCGTTTCGCGTACCGCGGTCCTTTCCAGACAATGGTCGCATGCCGCGGCTCGCTCGCGATCATAACATTTGACGTTATTAAGTTTCTACGCGAGTATTTTGCGTTTTACTCGTTGTATCTTGTTATTCGCTGTCACCGCCGTTGATAGATGTTTTCACGTATCGTATATTTCAATACGAATCGATGTGCTCGGCTAATTATTCTTTCTATCTTTTTTTTTTAATTTTTCTATGTTCAACATTTTTCCATTGCCGACGGTCGGTTGGCGTGTCATAGATAGTGATTCCTTAAAATTGATATGACTCAGTGAAGCCACACGAGGCGATTCCTTTCGTCATACGATCCAGTAAACAAACACCAATCGTCAATCAATATTGCTTATTCAGATGACGTATTTAATTTTAGACGTGAAATGTGCGGTGGTGAGCGGCGCTACTTGATGTCGCAACATAAACTCGCGATCAGGAAGGCGCCGAGCGATAACTTTTAATCCTTACATGCCACTGTACGCCTATAAAACCGGATATAAAATGTCCACCGAAGGATGCGTTTTAACGCCCCATAAAACTACCATTGGGCCCTAATTGTCGAACCGCTGGTCCCTCCTTTCTTGAGAACTGTTGCGTGAGTTACGAGCAGAATTTTTACGAGCACATTGTTTTGTTATAGTTTACGCCTTAACTCTTAATTTTTCATAATAAAATTCACCCTTCGTAACATTCTCATAGTCGGGATACAGTTAATCGTAATACTGTTGAAATCGAAATGTATTTACTTCGCAAAATTTCCTTGTTAGGTAAGTATGTCCACGACGTCCTTTGATTGCGATAACTTTCTATCTATTACCAACACTGACACATGCGAACTTACTCAATACACATACTAGGTGGGTACGATTACCTTCACGCAATACGAAATAATTTAAGAACTATATAATGTTGAATGATGATTGTGTATGTGATTGTATTCGAGGGCACTATTATACATATTAACACTGAAAATAAAAAATTCTAACAAATATTAACTCTCTAGCGCAACACACGAAAAGAGATAGTAAAATCTGACGTTACAATTAATATAGTCTGCTCTGAATACAGTAAATTTAAAATTTAATCTCTCTTCGTCAGAATGTACACTTAATAGTAGCCAACTCAACGGTCACATTTAATATTAGTGACATTTCTAGTCTCGCCACTGTTCATGGTGTAGAGTGAAAGGCTCAACATCGGTTTATCTTCATGTCCGTTCTCCATTTCCTTAACGAAACAAATAACAACAACAACAACAGCGCATTATTCACATTGGTAGTGTAATATGCAAATGTGAGGATGGCTTCTGAGCGGAGTTCTCGATGTACGATGGATATCTATCGGTTCCGATTGGCCGCCGACGCGTGAGGAATGCCGCGCTCTGGCGACAGTAGAAACTGACGCCATACGGAATTCTCATCTTTTTATCGAACGCGAATCGATTGCCGACGCGCCGTATGCGTATTTTTTATTTACAGTACCAAATGAATATTTTTGTTAGGGTTACAATTTAGTTAAAGTTAAATATTCATAAATGTATCAATCCGGTCGATATCTAGCTTAGAAATCCTAATGTACAACATTATTGCTCAGCTCTTTTTTTAATAAACGCTGCCTTCAATTTTATTGATGTATTTAATAAGTTTCACAAGAGTAAGTACGCAAATTGGTAAATCGCTGAAATTAACGAACGTAATTTGTCGTGGATTACGGGGCTATATTGCCTTACAATGATAGGATATTGCATGGTCGTCCCTTCTGACTTGTGAAATCTTTCCGGCTAAACAGTTAACGGTTTACTCGTACACAGCACTCACAGATGAACGAATGATTGCGTATTCCCATCATGGGTGTAGGTATCATACTTGGTCTCTTCTAGATGTTAACATGTAACATATAGTAGGTTTATCTTTTCTAGCTCCCTGCACATGTTTAAAATATTCTATTGGAACGTATGTGGTAGCCGATTCTATAAAAAAATACAATTATTTTGATTGTATTAAAAATCTAAATTGGTCGCTGTTCATTGTCATGTTTCTTACAAAGAATGCGGTGCAAATTGCGTTGTGAATATTTGGTACGATTTTACATTTTTCTTTGATGTGAATACACGGTTTATTTGTTATTTAAACCCACTTAGGTGAGTAGTTTATTACAACTTATTATCGTAGCGTGCGCTATCATCCAATTAATTAGTGTAAACACAACTGAAGTACAAATAACTCGATCAGTTGAGTTAACATCGTTAATAATATACGACGAATTAATTTAAATTCCGTGAAAAGTCCTACACCCTTAACCGTTGTGATTGTCAGTATTGTTTGGATATTATCGTATCGGAGACTTGTATAATGTCAATAATAAAAATTATGTCGTCAGCCACCTTTGTGCAAACTTAACAAACAAACAAAACATTTTCATTATACGCTCGATTATTCTGTCAACAAGCTCGCGCCTATCATAACAATCAATTCATCTCGCTAGAACACCGCAAGTGGCCACAATACGCGATTATTACCTATGGCACGGGAGCAAATTGGCGTAAGAGATTTACTAACCGACCGTAACATAACAGTAGGCGCCGCGCAGTTGTAGGTCACTGTCGAGTTTTAATCGCCATCACAACGCAATTGACCACCTTATTAAACTCCTTACGTGCTCGAAATATAACTGTCGTCTAACCGCCGACGATTAGCATACGCGGCGACAGTGCGTGATTAACGACATCGAAGTGTACGAACAGTTAGCCGGTGCCGCATTCGGTGAAATGAACATTTTGTTGTAAAATGCTCAAATATCACCGGCGCTCTCACAGGCACAAGTCGCCAGTGCAGTGTTTGAGATGGAGGTTTGTATCGTTCAGTGGCAGCTCTCGATGTGATGAATATTGCGCGATATTTTAATGTGAAACATCTATACAGCACCATACCGTTTCTATACGCCGCGAAACACGTAGTACGTACAACGCTTCTGTACCTACGCCACGGTAATTGCATGTAATTAACATTCGACATAGGTAATTGCTTTGCCACCATAGCGACGACACAATCGTGCGTTAACATGAATAATTACTGTTTGAACATATTTATTCAGACGAACAAACATATAATTAGGTTTGTCCGAGTACTATTTAGTGCTTAATGCGCACTAGATCAGCACAATGGAATATGCCCCTAGCTTTCCACAGCTGCCTAAAAGACTATAACTATACTTATTCTTATTTGAATATAAATATTTCACTGTATTGGTATTTTAATATAGTAAAATAGTTTTGAAAATATTAGAAAATAGGTTATTTTGTCTCTCCAAGTCTTAATAAGCGTGAGACACTGCTAGGTTTCATTCCCGTGTCATTATGAGCTAGACTTGTTGAATGTTAATTTTGATTGCACCCTTCCTTTGTACAATGCCATATTTCAAGCATGGCCCTGCGTCCTCTAGAATGGCCCACGATCCTTGCCACACTGTCGGTGAATTCTCATATCTAATATTTTATGGATAATTGAGTTAGTGCGGTCAATGAATGAAACGATGGATCGATTAGCGAGTTAATCGCTTCAATTTTGATATGTTAGAAAAAAATATGAGGATGACTGTCAAATTGATTAATCTTGTTGTAATTGTATTTTAGATCTTCGGGCGATTCCGATGCGGCGAGCACGTCCGCCGTGGAGACCACGCTGGAGCGGCTGCGCGGCACCCGCGGCGCGCTCGAGGAGCTGTGGTCGGACCGCGAGCGGCGGCTCGAGCTCACTCTTCAGCTTAGACACTTCGAAAGGGATGCCTTGGAGGTTTGTACCGAACTGAATCTTTATATATATACTAGACGGCCCGGCGAACTTCGTGTCGCCAAAATAAATTCTCGTTATTCCCGTGTAAATCCAGATTCCTCGGGAACTCCGGGATAAAAAGTAGCCTATGTGTTATTCTGGGTCTTCAGCTACCTACGTACATAACAAATTTCATCGTATTCTGGAAACTGTTTTTTTTTTTCATTTGTAAGTAGTTTATTTATTTATTGTAGTTGTTGATTTTAGAATGTTTCATATTGGATCCGACAGACTGCGCTACCATCGTAGTGTCAAATATTAAATGAACGTCTAGAAATCATTTACACAG
>DWQT01003693.1:0-12158 GCA_018244895.1 Myscelus amystis hages | reverse complement strand
ATTTTTACCGACTTCAAAAAGGAGGAGGTACTCAATTCGGCCGGTATATTTTTTTTTTTTATGTATGTACACCGATTTCTCCGAGGTTTCCAAACTGATTTTCATAATTCATGTCTTGTTTTGATACAAAATATTACTGTATATTATAGACTAATAAATTATTGCATGTATATATTTTTTAAGATCCATAAAACAAAAGTTATCTTAGGCTTACCCCAGTTGGTGCTTTGTATATATGTAAATGGAGCATTTCACAGAAAATTTTATGTTGGGTTATCTATTATACTCCATGTATGTCATAGCCGAGGGTATATCATTGATTGATACCCACAAGATATATAAAATATCTGTGTATGAAAAGCAACACTGGCTAACGAACTTACAACTGCGACTTATCAAGGTTTCAGAGTTTTCAATGTAGTGTAATGTTAGCCTCCTGGCAAGGTTATACCCTGTAGAAATTGGAATAATAGTGGGAGCTGAATCTCGATGCACCTCTTCACCATCCACATGAAGACCCCATGATTAGATGCATGCCGCACATTGCATAGATAGTTATTTTATTTTGTCATATTCCATCATGCTTGTACATCAGAAGTTTTTATGTATATATGTGTTCTATTTTTCACTGCACACAATTAAAGATCTGAATGCTTCTTATAGAGCATGGTAATCTGTTGATCGAGGTACAGTTTTATTGGGTCGTTAAGCAAACCAATCAATAATAATCATTGTTGTAGCGTATGCTTTTACTTCATATATATTTTTTTTTATCAAAATAGAAGCAGTCATCAGAATGCCAGCGCCGAATACATCGAACGGTAACGGCCCAAACATGTACAAGAGAATAAGAATTCAGGATTCTGATTCGGATGACTCGCCTTCGCCGGCCAAGAAGCCAGCGTTCATTGAACTAACGCCAGCGGTCAAAGAGAGACGATTCCGGAACATGCTGGAAATGTTTCCGGATATATCACACATGGTAAGCGTAGCATATGTCTCTGCAAGGTATGAAATTTTTCTATAAAATATGATATACAACTTTCAAATTGTTCTTTAAAGAAATTATCAGGTGGCCATGTGCCGTATGCATTTTTTTATTTGACAAACTCGAAACAATACAATAATAGACCATTGCATTTAGATAAATAACAAGGCCATTGAAAGCTAATAGTTAATTTATCCTTTATGCTTAATAGTTAATTCATCCTTTATGCAGATAAAATCGTATTTGAGATGAGATTGTAAATCAATGTAGACAATTAAGCTATAATGTATTATAATTGCCAACAACTCTAGTTATTATCATTTATTTAGTTAGTTACAGACAAGCAGCTTAAAGCTGATGCCTCTTTGTGATTGTTGAATATAAACTTTTCACTTTCTTCCAACATTTAAATAGGTAGTCTTTCTTTGTTAAGGATATTGTCTAGTCTGTTATTAAAAGTGTTTGTTGAGGTGGCGGAATCTACATGTTCTCTCTCTCTCACTCAATTAAGGTAGCCTGTTTCACCTGTCTATAACTGAAACAGGCTACCTGAGACTGTCTATCTATAATTATTTCATGTTTTCACCGTTATTATGTAGTATATTATTTCATTTCAGTTTGTAAAGAACACATTAGTTAAATATAATTGGAATGAGGAGAGATCTAGGGACGAGCTGTTGAAACACGACCCTGAGAGCGACGAGAAGCCGACCACATCCAGTTTCTTTGGGTCTCGACCGGGTTTCTCTATACTACCTCGTCAGATACCCCGTGCAAACGGTAACATAGGCATAGTTAGAGTGACCAGTGGACCGCCTAAGAGTGGTATGAGTGGCATGATGGCTCCTGCCACCACCATGGCAGTGAGGAAACCGCTGGGCGCCAAAGGGGGTCGTGTCAGGAGAGGCAGCAGCGGCAGTGAAGACGAGGATTACGGTGTTAGAAAAGGAAAAGACGATAGAGTTTATGACAGGTAACTTAGTATATTACAAAATTTATGAAGGCAACTATAGCTGATGTTTAGAAAATCTGTGTTTTATCAATTGAAAGTTAAATATTACACGCTATAATGTTGAATAACATAGTGAGAGGAACCTGCTATCTTAGAGTTTTCCCATAATACCATACTCTCCGAGTTGTTTGAAGTCTGCCAAACTGCATTTAGCCAGTGTGATAGCCTTTTAACCACTGCCTGTGTAAATACCTGTGTCTGGCAGTGGATTAAAGGGGCTTGCAGTAAAAAATTCTTGGTACTTTTGAAATTCAAATTGTTTTATTAATTATAAGATAAGTACATACGCCCAATGAAAGTCATATTTAAGTCTTCGTTCTTCGGTGTTGTGCACACTAATAAAAATGTGCCATGTTGCAATATGGCTTTAGTTCGATGGAGACCACATAATTAAGATAAAGAGTGTAAGTAATAAGTTCAATAGTTTATTTGTCATATTTATTAATTTCAGTGATGATTCAGACACTGAGATAACTGATGACCTGATCGGTGACAAGAGGAAGGTATTTGAGTTCCTCAACACCAGTAACATGAACGAGCTGTCACTGCTCAGCGGGTGTTCTCAGAAAAAGGCCGAGGCCATCATTGCACAGAGGCCATTCAAAGGCTGGCTGGATATGGTATGGATTTTACCTGTTGTTAAACTTAGCAAATCAATAGTCTTTGTAACATGTAACATGTAACAATACATGTATGTAACATAACCATATTGAATGATAATAATGTATCTTAGTTTCTCTTTGATATTGACCGGAATCTATCACTTTCCAGGTGGAGAAGTTCAACAACAACAAAATGTTGAGCACAGAGCTTCTAAACTCGACCCAGGAGTTACTAAGCACCAGGAATAATATTCAGAGGTTGATGAAAAAGTGTGTGGGCCTTGCTCAACAGCTGGAGTCTGCTGTGGCCGCAGGTGCTGGGAGGTTGACCCAGCCAACTATATTGAATCCAGAGTATGTTTTTTTCCCAGTTAACTATGATTGTTCCAATTCCTCTAGTACCAGCTTTCGAATTTCAAATCAAACGGCTATGTGTCATTTATCCCAATATATTGTTATTGAAATTAAAATTACCTAATTGTAAACACTATGTGAAGCTTAAACAAAATTCCTCTTTATAATCATATGTATCAATAAAATATTTTTGTCCGGTAACAGTTTAAAACTGGCCCCGTACCAGCTTGTCGGTTTGAATTGGCTAGCGGTGCTACACAAACAGGGTGTGTCCGGCATTCTATCAGACGAGATGGGCCTCGGGAAGACCGTGCAAGTGATAGCGTTCCTTGCTCATTTGAAGGAGACCGGACAAGCTAAGAGCACACATTTGATTGTAGTTCCCGCATCCACATTAGGTGAGTGAATTCTTAAAGAGATTTGTTCCAACATAACCAATACGTGACCAGTTTTTAGGTCTAGTGGTTATGATTTCCAGCCAGCACAAACAATCGTGTGATAAGGACGTTTTGTTTTGTTCTATTGTTTATGGTATTAAAAATATCTATTCAAGTAACATATGTATATGACACTGAAATTAGTGTTTGCTATATCTATAAATACAAGTTATCCTTGGTTAAATGTTCAAAGCTCATGTTAGATTTGCATGAAACCCATACAGACAATTGGAGCAGTGAACTGGCACGCTGGTGTCCATCGTTGCGTGTCAGCAAGTACTACGGGAACCCCGAGGAGCGGCGCCAGCTGAGGATCGAGTATGCCAGAGGGCTTGATCAGATCGACATCGTGCTTACCACGTGAGTGTCCGGCTCAATGTGACAGTATGTATGTTCACAGCCAAACCACTAGGCAGATTGTAATGAGATTTTGTATGTGGATTGTTTGAAGCCTGCAAAAGTATATTTTTTCTTAGTATTCTTACCGGATCTGATGGTCGTACACAAAATAGAACCTCAAAACCTATACCCGCAATTTGTCTTTGTGATGTCGTCACTTGGATTGCTTGGTTTTGCTAATATCTTCCATATTGTCTTGTTCCAAACAGCCTTGTTGGTCCTTACATGCTATGAGGATCTATGTTCAAACATAAACAAATAAAAAATAAGATGTAATATAAATCTATTTGATAATGATAGTAAAGATCATCCCGATATCCAATAACCGTCAGGTACACAATGGTGAGCAGCTGTCCCGAGGAACGCAAGATGTTCCGAATCACGCCGATGCAGTATGTCATATACGATGAGGCGCACATGTTGAAAAATATGTCCACGCAACGGTATGATAATCTACTCAAGATCAAGGTCAGTTTGTATTCATATTCAAATTGATTTGGAAGGAAGTTCCTTATCGCGCGTTTCGAAGGAGGCTAGACGGTAAAAAATACACATGAAAAGTTGTCACAAGCCTTATTGCTAGAAGTAATTTAATTTATTACAATTCCTTCACTAATTAATCGAAAGAAAATTCCTTCCATCCGGGTGTCCCTTGACACCTCTCTTGTGTTTTCTTAATGATAAGGTATATACAGACATACATACACTTCACGAAGGTATATACATCTTCACCATTCTGCAGGCTTCAAGATATAGTAGACTAGGCGAAAAGTGCGGCTTCCTTCACACAAACCTTGAATCATTGTAATGTTTTATCTGTTAAAAATACATATACTATACATTTTTTTTCCTTAACAATTCATAGCGTAGATAAACGGTTGGGCAAATACAAAAATAAATAACTCAATTCTGGTTTGAATGGTTATTTGACAGTATATTCCGTTTACCCAAAGATATATTGCTATTATGTTTTTTGCACAGAAGATATGCTTTTAGCAAACACTGTACTAGACGAGGCCTGAGTAGTAAAAAGGCTTAATGAGAAGTCATGAGTTTTGTACAAATGAATTGTAAAAGTTTCCTTTTAAATTGTGTTGTGATGAAGAATTTCTTTGTGTTACAGTCAAAATACAGACTCCTTCTAACTGGAACACCTTTGCAAAACAACTTGCTGGAACTGATGTCGCTTTTATGTTTTGTGATGCCTCATATGTTCTCCGGCAAGAAGGACGATCTCAAGAGCTTGTTCCAGAAGAATGCTGTAAGTTTGTTATTCGTATAATGTACATTGGTGTTGTTACTGTTAATACAATGAGAAGGAGAAATAGAAGTTTTTTTTTCTGTCAACATTTGTTCCAGTATTTGAGATTCCATATAGTATTGTGTATTAGATATAGGAATTGTTCTAGGTTTTTTTTCTCCTCTCATAGTGAGAGGGATTTAGGTCATAGTGTACCATGCTGACCAAGTTCGGATTGGTAGACTTCACACTTCACACACTTCTACGTTTATTAAGACGTTTTAAATCATGTTTTACAGAAAGCGAAAACAACGAAATTAACTAACAATACAGAGGATGACGTGCCCGCTTTCGAGCAGAGTCAAATAACGCAGGCGAAGCGCATCATGAAACCGTTTGTTCTGCGGAGGTTGAAGAGGGACGTACTGCAAGAATTGCCGAAGAAGACCAACCATAAAGAGCTGTGCCCCATGTCGGACAGGCAACAGAAGCTGTATAAGCAACTTATCGCTGGGTTTTCTGCTAAGGATGGCACGGTGAGACTGATTATCGTAGAATGTTCAATGATACCAAACCGAAAAAACTATTAAAAATTAATATGAAGTCTGCTTTTCTAAGTCTTAATTATGTATATTGACAAGTTTGTACGAACATCTGAATACCCCATGGATAACTTGAAAGTAAGACTTAAAATTCTATTAAAATCAAGCTCCTAACTGAAATAACATGATAGATTGTGCAGGGAATATTTAATTATTCTGTAACGGCTAGTGCATAAGAGATGTATCTTTAAATTTAAAGTGATTTTAAAAGAAATGCTATAAATATACAAAATATTTTTTCTAGATCCATGCCACGACGGAACAGAGCGGAATCTCGATGATGATGGACATGCGGAAGCTGGCCAATCATCCGTTGCTGCTGAGGAACTACTACGACGAGGGGCTACTCCGGAAGATGGCGCCGCGGCTGGCCCGGGCCCCCGGCTACAAGGAGAAGAACGAGCAGTATGTGTTTGAGGATTTGTCGTGTCTCTCGGACTTCCAAATACATCAGCTCACGCAGCAACACAGTGTAAGTACTGTTTACGAGGTTACATGCATCGTGTCTTACTTTACTCTGATGAATATTTGAATTGTAGTCGTTATCCATCGTTATTCTTTTGACTGCAGCCGATGTTCTTCTACAAGAATGTAAAGGGTTAAATCGACATTCAACCTGGACTTTATACGCAGTCCTGGACTACAGGTTGATGCTCTCGTATAAGTTACCAATATTTGTACTGAATGCTTTATTTGCATCAGGTGTTAACAATCTCACAGGCTCTTTTCAATCTATTCAGTGATCGTTTTTATAACAAGCAAAGGATGTTGTGGCCATTTAAAGTTTGCAAACAATAACAATTGATTGTGTGCGTCTCTTTGCCAACAGTGTATTAGCTCGTTCAAAGTGCCAGACCAACTAATAGAAGATTCAGGCAAATTTCTCAAGCTAGACGAAATGCTACCCAGACTGAAGGCCGAGGGACACCGAGTGCTGTTGTTCAGCCAGTTCACCATGATGCTGGACATCCTTGAACCCTACCTCGAGCTGCGGAGGTATCGATACTTGAGGCTAGATGGTAGCACTGCGGTTAATGATCGGTGAGCATTCGCTGTGACTTTCAAAGCTTTTAAAATTTCAAATTATTGCTTGTTGTAATTTCAGTTCACTGTTGAATTTGAATTTTAAAATAAAAAAAAACTTTTTTTTTATAATTTGACTGGCCTGCTTAATTGGAAGTTTTGCTTTAAAACCCAACTCAGGACAGGCTTTTGAGTGACGAGCACATTTATCGTCTATCTGTAAAATCAGCTGTTCGTACACCATATGATTGTCTAATATTGCTCAATTGGCCAGCTAAACGCTTGTGCAATTGTCCCAGTTATAATGATATACAATTTCAGGCAAGAGCTAATAGACCAGTACAACAGTGAGGATATATTCGTGTTCCTGCTGTCGACGCGCGCGGGCGGGCTCGGCATCAACCTCACGGCGGCCGACACCGTCATCATACACGACATCGACTTCAACCCCTACAACGACAAGCAGGCGGAGGACAGGTGAGCGGGTTCTGGACAATTGACTGAACGAACGAACGAACGAACGAATAATCTTCTTCGCACAGTATACAACAAAGTCGCTTTATTTTCCCTGTCCCTATGTATGCGTAGATCTTTAGAACAACACAGCGGATTTTGATGCGGTTTTTTTTTTAATAGATAGAGTGATTCAAGAGCAAGATTTGTATGTATAACTAGCTTTTGCCCGCGGCTACGCACGCGTTGCAATTCAGAATTTTTTAATGGCAATAAGTAATAAGTATTGCGTTTTCACGGTACAGGGGAAGAAGAATTGTTTTCATTGTAATCTCATGTCTTGTTAAATTGTATAACTTCTATTACAATTTGCTATATTAATTGTCACTCTTTATTTTCTGTGCACAGATGCCACCGGATGGGACAAACCCGGCCGGTCACCATATATCGGCTACTGAGTGTGGGCACCATAGAGGAAGGTATCTACCAAGTGGCCCAAGAGAAGCTCAACCTAGAGAAACACGTCACCGGAGCCGATGGTAAATTGATACACAATACTTCATACATCAAACAGTAGCAATCGAACATCGCTAAAAGTCTCCTATCATTTTTCAGAAAACGAACCAACGGAACAGAAGAATGTCGTGAGATTGCTGTCAGCGGCCCTCGGTCTAACGACACAGAACAAATGATCTTCCCTCGCAGACAACACCGCACGCTAGGTGACTGTCATCGGAGTAGACAAAGTGACATAGTGATAAATAACAGTGCAAGTGATTACATTGAAGTGATAGTACAGTGTAAAAATGGACAATCCTTGCAGTGCGGTAACACCGTCCGATCTCGCTGGCAACGGAGCTTGGTGAGTGTGAATAGTGAATGATCTAACGGTTAGCAGTGAACGTTCACACTATGATACTTTGTGTTCGAGACAAGTTAAAGTGATCCGATGTTATGAGGTCGATTGCACTTGACCGGTGTACATTGTTCGGCATTTGTTGCCAGCGCGGAAGGTGAACTGTGTGATAGCGAGTGTGATAACCGGTCGATGTAAATGATATCTATGTATGCCCGACATGAACATGCTAGGTCTATATTTGAATATTATGAAGCACATTGCCAGCCTATTGACTGTCTTTTGTAATCGCGATTGCGTTTGGACTGTATTTCTTTCAATTTGATTTGAGTTCAAAGTTTAAAACTGTGACACATTGAACTTGAATTTCTAATTTAAAAGTTTTTTCAACTATTGTGTAATGTATTGTAAATCCTATAACATAAATGCAAATGTGGTTAAATAAATCTATTTTAATTGAAAACAGTTTCACTCATTTCAAGAACAGATACGACATATTATGTGCGATGAAAATCATAAATGTTAAATGTACTGAGCCAATAGCTTTAAACATTTAAAGAGGATTTTCTCAATGTTTTTACAACTGCTATTAATATCTCACACATATAAAGCTGGGGTTACACTTTGTGGATTAAAATAATTACAGTTTTTAAAAGACTGTATATTGAAATCTGACTGTATCTGTATATTGAAAAGACAATATTGAAATCTGCTAGTAAGGCCTACAATGATATTAATTATATCGCAATGTAAAAAAATAATTTGGCAATTTTTTAACTCTCTACATAAAACGAAATGTATTACATCGAGGCAATAAAAATACAATCGTCACTTAAGTTACGGGCCATCAATTATTGATGTATTAAATTTATATTGTAGGGTTTCATGTTGATGCAATATTGTCTAGACTCTAGACTATTTAAATGCAATAGTTCCTGCATGTAGTATTATATTATTGGGTGAATATATCTATTTCTGTCCCAAAATCAGACTGAAAGCAATTTTGTGTGTCCGGTTAGTTACAATATGCATAAGTTAGAAAAAAAAAATCAAATAAAAGTGTACAGATAATAAAGATTATTCAGAGCTTAAAAAGATATGACTACACTATGCCAATGTAAAAATGTTATAAATAATTATTGTATAAATCACATTTACATATAACCGCGTTTTCCAATTGAGAACAGACTGATTTCTGTGTGTCTCAATAATTGCAATGTGTGTGAATCAATTATAAATAGTCTACAATTAAAGCTAGTGTACATAATTATAGTGTAAACAGATCTTTAGTTCACCTCCATGTTCATTTGTTCATTTATTTATTGATATATTTTTTTTTTTTTTTAATACCGAAGCATTTCCCTAATGAGATTACACTAGGAGATAGATTTATTTTTTAAGGGTCATTGCAATATCGTGGTTCTTGTAGTGACACGGTGAAAAACCAATATTATATTGTCCACAATAATTATATCAATTTAATAATTGTTTTTGACACCACTTACATGCGGGGCAATGTGTAGTTTTAGCGCTGAATTATTTAAATTCCAGAAGACTTCTGATTGATGAAAAAAGTATATTTCGATGTGCATCCAGAATTATTGAGGAGTAATCCCAATTTTTATTGTTATAATATTTATAATCTGATCGATGTACAGATCTCCTTCGGGATAGTAGACAATCTCGTGTATTGTTGAGCCAATTTAATTCAGTATGGCTTATAATGAATTTTGTTGGCAATTATTGTTCTTGATTAAAATGTTGGTTAATGTTTATGTTGCATTTTAATTTCTTTTTATAAAAATCTCTTTTTAACCAGGTCAATTAACCGACTGTTCTGTTTTTCGCTTATCTTTTTTACAAGGTTTTTCACAAGTGAACAAAATTTTTCTCTGCTCAAATTAGGCCAAGAAATTAACACCGCTTTAAACCTCCCGCTGTAATTTTCGGACGGAAAACTGTTGTATTTATTATCTGTGTTTAAACCTAATATTGGATACCTGGAAAGCAGTAATTAATATACAAACAATTTGGCGGGAAAATTCACAGTAATAGTTTGGTGGTCGACTGTCATTATTTTATTTTGATGTAATTTTTTTTTTCACGTTACATGGCTTATAAGCTTATTTAATCTGCTAATTTTAAGCTTACTGCAGTCCCGAATATATTATTGAAGTTTTCTTCGAGATCTGTTTCTATGGTAGAGGATCAAAGATACTTAACAATGCTAAGACACAGCGCAGTGACAGCCCTGGAAGCAGGGTTGTGCACGGTAAGATTTATCTGTACCTAAATATAAGTATTATTTGAGTAATCGTTTCATTATTAATAGGTTACATTAGTTCTAAAACGTGGCTGGTTATCTCATTTGTAATGTAGTGAAAAACATACCACCAAAGTAATGATATTTAGTAATTTTTTTTCATTTAATTATATTTATTTAGTGAAATTGTTAGTTGTACTAGAGTAGACACATTCCGAATAATTTATTTGCAATGTATTTTATTTATGTAGGACTGAGATTGCGTCGGCCTTGTCAATTTAAATTTTCAATAAAATTTCAAGTTCTAATAGAATTTCGTTGATTTACAAATTCAATTTCTCCTATTCACTTTTGTTTGAATAACGTTAAAAGTATAATTATGACCCAATTAACTGTTCATATGAAACGTTAGAAACGCATACATTTTATTAAATTGTGCACTTTTGATTTTGTTTCGTTGCGAGCTTGTTTTTGCGCGTTTTAAAAATGTTTATTATAATGAAAAGTGCATCTATTAACCAATTTGGTTCGATGGAACAGTAATGTATGTATTCTCTTCGCTTTCTGCGTCTTAGTGGTACACTGCTAATTGGCAACTTGTAAATTGAACGTATTACCTCTAATAAGGAGACGACGCCCAATTAGTCGCGTGCGAAATATTATGTTTGATGTTTAATAATTACGAGAGATTTTAAGCCCGGAGTCCAAAACTGATGTTTGGTGTAAGAATTTGTAATTTACCTTTTAAACATGATTTTGTTATATTCCAAATAAAAAATCCATTCTTTTCACCCAAGTGATAATATTATAATTGTTTTGGGAAAACGAGAATTATTGCTTGTGAACAGTTTGTTAATTACTTACTCTTTTTAAAACGACGGATGTATATATGTATGTATACATGGAAATGCTTGAACATAGCGTGTGTTGGATAAACTTAAATGTATATATAAAAATTAAAATTGTCTATATTTATGTAGTCGTAAGATTTATTATAATGATAATATTATTATTGAAATTGCCTGAAAATGTGAAATCCGCGGGTCACGGCTCACCGGTTTTGTTATAAGCGAATCTATTATAACTATGTCTAGGTTCTTATGTACGAGCGTGTAAGGTTTAAAATCGCATGAAACCCGCGCCCTCGTGAAACGCTATATCGCTGTTACAAGTATGAACGAAGCATTAAAGAACGAAGCGCTCAGTCAAGCGATTTTACGCTTTACGTAAATTGAAATTGAGTTGATAATCGAAACTATGTTGTTGTGGGAAGGCACGTCTTGTTTCGTGTAATTAATGTAATTAGTGTTTTTTTTGTACTGCGGCTGAAACACTTTTGAGTGTGTTAGAGATAATTTGACTTTGCTGAATACAATACTGGTTTTGTCCAAACTTTGTTTTTATTTTCCCTTATATTAAAAATTAATTAGTGATACTAAAAACTGAATTGATTGAACGTACTTATCGTTTTATCTTTATTTATTAAGTTTATATTTACGATACCGGAAGTCATACTGCAGGGGTATAGGTTATATTCAGATAGATAGTAAAGTTTTTCTTTGAAGTCTGTTCTTCAATATGTATGTCATTCATCGTGAAAGCATTTCCGGCGCCCCTAACGACTCAACCGACAGCCTGAACTCTACCGCTGCTACCGGCCGCAGCCGCGAGAAACTTGCGCAAGCTCTGAAGCTACAATCATTGTTACATTTAAAGCGTCAGTAACAATGTATAGGGCTTTTATTTACTTTCACAGATAACTCTGTATGGAAACTTTAATTTAAAAGTACAATTTTATTTTGGAAAACTTTGGATTCATGGATTAGAAAGGAAGAAGGCTATTTAAAAGTTTTCACATTTAGAAGTTCAGTACATAACGTAAGGTCGGAAGAAATTCCGCCTAATATTTAAGATCAGAATACAAACTTC
>DWQT01003692.1:0-12159 GCA_018244895.1 Myscelus amystis hages | reverse complement strand
CGAGGTAGGCTATTGCCTAAATCCCTCTCACTATGAGAGGAGAACCGGTCCAGCAGTGGGCCATTAAGGGGTGAAAAAAAAAGTATATATTGTTTTTATTTATTACTTTAAAATGAATTAAAGTTTAGTCTAAAACTTTATCTATACGAGTTGATCGAAAATGTTTAAATCAACTGGAACAACCATTGTGATTAAAACGAAAACGATGCACTCTTCTATTTTCAATTTTTGCAGTGTGGATTTCAAATATTCAAATTTCAGAATAACGCTTTTATTGACTGCGCCGCATTCATTGCTTTTTCTGTCAGGTTTGTTTTTGAAACCGACTAGTATCAATACAACGCTGCGATAAAAGGAAAATATCTGGGGATATTGGCTGAACATTTCTCGAACTAATCGATTTTGCTTAGGGGAACTTAATTTAACTACGAGTACACATAACACAATGAATTTACATTTACAGATCTAATAATCTTGTACACTGTCGACCTAATGATACTGGTGTAAAGTAAAAGTCAAGTATAGATAAAAATACAAATTATATAATATGCTTTTAACATGTCGCAAGAGCAATTTCATTTCTATGAAACAGTAAGTATTAGAAAATATTTATACCCTTGTATAAAAAGTGTGTTTTATACTCGTAGCTTTACATTGCTTATTTGGTTCATTAAATTTACAGGCAAAATTGCTGAAATTATTTATAATACAGATTATCCTCTACTTTGGATAAGACTTTAATTAAATAAGCAATTTCTACTTAAAACTATTTAAAATGAACTGTTAACAAAGATTAATTCAAAAGTAGCAAATTAGGTGGGCAGTTCGTTAACAAGTCTATTAAATCCATAGCAAAGGGAATTCTTAATGGACATTATTTCTGAACTGCACGCTAGAGTCAGTAGGGTTAGCGCCAATTGTTGTCGATTTAGATTACAGAGAAGCAATTGCAATGAATGTTATGATATGATAAAATAACTTAACTACATACTTCTTTCATTTCGTTCATATATATATATATATACCAAGTTCACGTTTACATTACACACAGATATCAATAAATGAAACCATAACTAAAATAGATTAGATTACATACTGTTATGAATTATTTCAACATTCAAAGTAAATTTGGTTGGAAGAAAAACACTGTCAATGGAATTATTTAATATTATTCTCACTGTCCTGTTCCCATATTTATTAGGGTTCGGCGCAACACAGTCATAAGATGTCATATCCATATTGTATTACGTCATCCTGCATAACATTAACCCTCCTTGGGAGTTACTTAATATGTATGATAGTATGTTAGTGATGCAGGCGCAGATCGCAGTTTAGTATTCTTAGGAATATAACCACTGTTTTAGACAGATCAAAGTCAATGTAGAATTTTTACAAAAGTGATTCGGAGTAAATATCAAGAGTTTTACCAGATAATTTCAGACATTTTTTAGTACTCGTTTAGCTTCATAGGAATCTTTGAATGCAGTAAATAGGTTGACTACTAACTAACATCATACAAACGTTAGTGGCGGGTGGGAACCAAACCTATCGTGGGTTTAGTTAGCAGTCAGTGTCTATAACCACTACACCAAAAGGCTATTCAGAGGCAATCTGTTTAGAAGCCGCAACATTGTAAACTTCACTCAGAGCCTGAAACATAACTGAAGTGTGTAGCCGTTCTCGAGGAGCGGAACATTAATTCCGCAGAATAATAATTTAAAAGGAATTTGTCGTCGGCGACAAACACTAGCGATACTAATTCCTGCTAGCCCTAGAAATCCTTCGCTCCCACTCTTTAACTAACAACTTCAAATGGGAAAATTATTTTTCATTAACGCTCGGCTGCGTTTCAACGTACTGCCAGTGGAATTAAAATCAATTACTTCCGTTAGAACATTACAAACTTCTAGAGAATTCCTTCAATCGAGATTCTGTTGCGAGTTTTCCACATTGCCGGTTTCGTTTCAAAAGACTTTAAACTGATTGTAGTCTAGCGATAATTGTAATTGAATGAACTTTGGCACAACCATAAATTTAGATTTGGGTGCTATATCGACAGGTGATGATAACTAAAATTGGAGTAATACTTCTAATGTGATAATATAGAAAACTGCTCTCTTAGATTTTATATTTATGTGTCAATTAATGATTTTTTTACCACACGTTAATTTTAACGTAAGGTACATACATACATACATTGTAGAGGATTATAAGTTAACATTCGTTTTAATAGTCTTTTTCTCAGAATCAATAGGTACATAATATGTCCAGTATTATACTGCCGTTATTTCTCTAGACACTTTCTAATGTATGAGAGACTTAGAAGAAATTTCGTAAGGATATATGCGCTACGTTTGTGTAGAAAATTTATATAAATTTGTTTTCATTTCATTAATACAAATGTAACAAAGCAAAAATAAATAGACCGAAACAAGCGTAAGCTTTAGGTGCTTGCATTATGTAAAACGTACTGCTGTTATTAAATGTAAACATTTAATTACATTTTAAGCACGTGCACGCATACAAAAAGCTCAATTACACGGACATACGACATTGAATGTTAGTCGGAAAAATGGATTTTAAAGGAACACAGTACCCTTTTCACGAATAAATTCAATAAGTTAGTATGGCGACCCTTTTGCGATGGTCTTAGCAGCCTGGTTATGATATTGTTATTGAGTAAGACTTCGGAAGCCACTGGCATTATAAAATACGTGACCGGCGTATACAATCTCATTCTGGTGAAAAATGTACATTTTTGTACGTACCTACATATGTATATGAGTAGAAAGTTACAACTTACAGATTTCTAAAAGTACATAAGCCCCTTTGAGGGAAATTATCAAGTTATATGTGTTTGTCTATAAATAACCTATTAAACATTTACCCACTCCACACTTATAAGTGCAAACAAACTGTCGCCAATCATCTCAAAACGCTTACTTATGTAGAAACAGAAAATTTATTAATAACTCATAGGTAAATTTAGACAAACTGCTCCTTTTAATTCCCAATCATCTCCGCTTGTACTGAATATACTCTCCTCACATGCTTTCATACTCGCACACGCACACGCACCCATTACTCACTCTAACATGCACGCACACATACAACACACACTTACACAGTCACACTCAC
This sequence comes from Myscelus amystis hages, assembly GCA_018244895.1. Lineage (NCBI taxonomy): Eukaryota > Metazoa > Arthropoda > Insecta > Lepidoptera > Hesperiidae > Myscelus > Myscelus amystis. The sequence continues at coordinate 9,021 of DWQT01003692.1, read as the reverse complement.
ACACACACACACACACACACACACACACACACACACACACACACACACACACACTTTTATTCTTAATTAGATAGATAAGAAAATGTAAAGTCAGCGTCTCATAAAAGTGCAATCATATGCAAATTGTTAAAAAAAAAAAATCTTTTATCTCTCCGCGGGAGGGCCCTGGTGACCTGTAATACAGGTTCCCCTTTACCCATGTCAGGCACCAGGCTCTCACAAAGTTAGGTCCTAGATTTAAGTCAACATTGTATTTAATATTTAATATTGCTGTGTACTTTGTGAGAGTAAATAAACGATTTTATTTATTTATTTAAATAATATATACTATAATGTCTATAACTACGGTGACTGATGCTGCCGAACTAACAATTGAGTGGTACATAGTATACTACGTCCATATGCCCATATCAGTTATAAGAGGGTTGTAGACATAAACTACCTTTTCTATAAGTTAACAAAGCATCGAAAAGTAATATTCTACTGTAGTATAATATACATATTCCTATAGATACACAATACATATTGTCGAGAAGGCGGCATGCGGCGGCCATTGTCAAATACACACGTAGAACGATTGCCTGTTATCGCTTCCGGTGTGACATTGAAAGATTTATTACAAAGCTATTTTATTTTGTATTTTCACCGCCACCTTTCCGAGATAACAGGAATAAGTGTTTTCCGGTCCAAGTGTAGAAATATTCTCTCATAGGTTATGGTACGTGTATTTTGTCGCAGTAATTAGGACGCAATTGCGGTTCACTTGATGAGTTATCACCAAACAATTCTAGTAGTTTATCCTTGAAAAGAGAGTAATTGAAGCTTTCAAATTGCTTGCATGGCACAATTACAAAACCTTCAACATCAACCCTTCAGGTATCATGTCCATAGCTACGGTAACAACTTGCCATCACGTGGAGTATACACCTGTTTGCTACGAGTAGGTTAATGAAATAAAACCAAACTAAATCTCTTATATACTCTTATTAACACGTAAGACTAACTAAATTCACACTAACAATCCCGTTCCTACAGCCCCATTGAATGTTGGTTGCAGATGTCCATGGGCGGCAGCGACCACTTGTGGCTACTGTATGCTAGTTTGTTACTCTCTTCATGTAAAAAGAATATCCTAAACGAAAGATTTTGCGCATTGTGTGGTTTATAGTCGCCAAAGTGCGGCAGGTGGCGACTATTATCACACGCGAAACGATCGGCAGTTTTCACTTGTACTGTCGCTTGGATAATTTATTTTTCTTTTATTACATAATCTCAGAGAGTAGAGTATATTCGCCTGCATCTTTAAACGAGTCCTATAACATATAGTACTAATTGATTTAAAGTTCAATTTTGATCAAACTTCCTAAAAATGTCGGACGCCTGAACCCTACTACAAAATATTGATCCAATGTGATTTAATGTAATTATCTGCGTAATGGATGTTTCTATATATTTGGAGTGAAATCAAACTAATAAACCGGAAGTCGTGGGTTCGATTTCCACCCAAGAAGAAGGATTGTGTGTCGAGTAAAAATACCTATATATGTACCAGTATGTACATAGAATTCTGTAAGCTGTGGGGTTACCACACAGACATTTAATTTCCTATCTGGATTCGGAAAGTCGTGTGTGGAATTGTCCCAGTTGTTAAGAACATAAAGAAAGAACGTATTGTTTTCTAAAGATGTTTTACTCAGATTTTTTGTTACCCAGAGCACGATAAAGTACTCAATAATGACGAACTGTGTACGCTTCATAAAAAACGTTATTGTGCGATGCTCTTTACGTTTAATTAAATGGAAAACTGTTTTTTCTCCGCTTTGTATGTCCACTCAATTTACGAATAGGTATTTTACGGAGATCTACAGACGAACGGTTACCAAATAGGAATTTTAGTGTCCAATACAGGTTTAAGACACAAACCTAAGCCAAGTTCATGTGTCAAGTAATTCTAAACTTAGATACTCTCGAAAGTGGAAGCTGGAACCAGAGACGTGAGAGTTCATTTAACTTCCCGACGATCTTCAAGTCACCCAATTTTGGCTGGAGCTTAATCGTAACTTTAATTTGTTGGTAATAATAAAACTTGCGGACCTTCTGCATTGTATGTCACCAAATGGTACAAAGCTATGACCTAATACTGAATAAGATTTTGAAATTAAGTTATGGTGCAGGTTACAATTAAAAATTATTTCGTGAATATGTTATAAGATTCGCATTTCAAAATATGTATGTACTTATTTAAATTTAAGGTATGACAAATCAGTGTCATTAATTTGACTTTATTTATTTACTCGTATGAACCACAATATCAACTCCTGCCTCCGCCCAAATTGTCGTGAAGTATCTACCATTACGTTGATGACAAATTTTACAATAAAAAATAAATACAAATAAACGTAAATTTTGAACGTTGCTTTTCATAAGAATATATTGTACCGAAAAAGTAATAATATATAATTTATGAGGCACTTAAGCGCGTAGAGAAACCATTGGCCGTGAATAAAGGCGTAAAGAAATGAGAAATACAGTCAATAGTAATATAACTGCAGCGAGATATATCTACGGAAAGAACTTACCTGCCCGCGAATATGTTTTATATTCAAATAAAGATATTATAAATATTCATAACCAAGAATTTTCTTTATATTTGTCCTAGTCATTGTTTTACTTAACATTACCTAACTCTTATTATTATAATTAATTTATTACGTAGCTTGCATTAGGAGATATGTAGGTATATTACTTAATAATATAGTTATTTACATCTCAGGGTTTTGTGTCTTCCTACGTAAGGAGAATTTGGACCCGTTTTTTGTAAAAGGCTGGGTACAAATTATCAAGTTGTAACTACTGCCTCATAATAATAATAATTAGCCACCAGCGGTCGACCGTCAAGGGTCGAATTGGTGGGGCGTCACCTGATTACATTATCTGACATATACACAGGTCTCGTGAACTGCCAGCGCCTGAAGGTATGAACGTCAAGTTTACTGCGGCTTTCTAAGAATTATTCATAAATTGTACAGTATTTTGCAGTACAATATTGTATACTCGTAGTATTCAGTTAACATTTATAATTAGAAACATCGTCGTCAACATTATTTAATAACTAAACCCCATAGCCGTCGTTTTCATTATAACGAAAAACTCCACTGGGTCTTAGGTTACTGCGACGTAAATGTACGAATTATTGGATTTTTATTTAAATAAAAACTATTGAAACTTAAGTACACTCGTTGGAATGTGTACAAAGATGTGTGAGAACGAGAGAGCGATGTATTCGGCACATTTTTATCGCGTTATTAAATTCTTTTCCTTGTGCCTGGTGATAGCAATAGTCTTATTCAAATACTCGTACATGCCAAAGAGCGCATGGGAATTGGTGACAATGAGATTTGGGTGGAAAATTATCACCACTAAAATTGCCCAGTATATTTTTACTTCATATTGCGCTACGTGCAATTTGATGGGTAAAATTTCCCCATCGAGTATCCGACATACCTACTGAATGATAACAAATGAAAATATGCTATATTATATGACAATTGAAATAATATAGCAAAATCATATTAAAATATTTTTTTACATATAAGTAATTCCAATTAACCTATTTAAATAGACAGAACAAAATTTGACTTAAATTAATTGAAACGTCGATGACAACATTTTCTTGCTAATTGTTTACATTTTATAGCAATGACTCATTGTAACAAAATAAGTGCGTATTTACTAATAAATTTTGACTAACTTCCTGCCTTAGGTACAAATTATTATAGGCGCACATAGCGTACTTACATGCTTTCTAAACAAAATAATCCATATATAAAATCTTACATAAATAAAACTTCACTAAGGAGAAGAGGAGAAGAACAGAAAATAAAACTTCACTAAGGAGGTCAGGAGAAATGCAAAGAAATCTGTGCAATTGTTTAAATTTTGTCGTACAAAAAGAAAATTGTAGATTCTAGATGTGAACTGCACCCTAATGAGGACGTGTTTCTAATTTCACAATGCTACGTTTTCTTTAGCGAAAAACTTCGATGCTGGAAACGATAACATTTACTGATTTATTTTTTATTTTCGTCTCCTCTACAAGTATTTTGCTATTAAGGAGGGTAAATAATGGGTATAAGTCTTTTTCGAAACCAATCTGTGTTTGACGTATCTCGCAGTTTTGATCAGTCGACCGAATCTGCAGACTGCCCTGGCCATTTCGCAACCGCAAAATCCTTTTTATTTCTTTTCGGCAGAATTCTCACAGCTTCAACTAGAAAGTTTTTTACTTACTACACGATTATCGTTTGCACTGAAATAACTGTCTTTGAGTGAGCCTAACAAGAAAATGTATTTTATGTTCATTTTTACGCTCGAAAATTCAATTGAAAACTGTTATACGAAATAAATTACTTTGAAAAGATTTTATGTGAATAAGCCGAAGGGTATATTCGAAATGAATTCACGTGCACTATATTTTGGATTATGTAAAATTTTTGTCGCCACAATAAATTTAATTGAAAGTAATATCGACGGTGGAAAGGTAAAAGTTACCAAGCGCCATGTTGCCAATCCCACAACAGAGCCGTTCAAACATTTATTTTTACTAAGAAAAATCGTAGCAAACGCTATTAGAGGTATTTGAAAAAATCAATCAATCCTTGAAGTTTTTGAAATACCTCTAATAACCAATTTTCTACGATTTTTCTTAGAAAAAATAAAAGTATAAACAGCTTCGTTGCAAAATTAGCAACATGGCGCTTGGTAACTTTTTCCTTTCCACCGTCGATATTATCTTTAAACAATACGAAAGAAAAAAAAAATATTTCATGATGAGCTTTATCTCAATACTTATTCATATTAAGAAACAAGACACCTCAATTCTTAGTATTTTGAATTTTATTTTATACGAGTATACATAGTATTCGAACCATACCGATCGTTACTTAAAGTAAAAGTTAAAAAATAGATGAAAACATAACATAATATGAGATGACGGAACACATTTAACTACCTTAACGTTACAGTAAATAAAACTGCTGATCAATTGAAGAACGATTGATTGCGAGACGAGGCGAAGCGCTCTCGTGGCTATCAAGTGGGATAAACGTTTCACTTCCACCACGCACGCCTATTTCAACGCCTAGTTCAAGGTTCGAATCCTAATAAATGTGAAATATCTCTGAAGCATGTAATAAGTTTCATGTTCATGTAATTATCTAATGGTAATGGGACGTAAACAGAAACTACTGCTTTAAGTTGCTTTTCACATACTCGTACATAATGTGCTTAACTTACCTCCAGGTTGGCACATTAAAGTTACTGAAATAGAGGTAACCTTGTTATTATTTTATACAATTCATCTAACACAAGCGATCATCGTCACCTGTGTACATCATGTGCAACGCCAACGTTGCCGGTTTTGAGGGATAGCGCTTTCGAGGCCTTCATTGAAGAGGTCGTAGCGTTTGGGGAAATGCCTCGGATGAAAGATCATTACAAATTTTACACGCGAGTGTTAAGTAAGAAACATAACACTGATATTAGCATATTATGCGCAGCAGATTTTTTACACATGTACCTACCTACAAATGACAGGGAGATATACTCGTAAATCCCGAAATAGACAACTATTACTAAATTATAACAAAACAAGGTCTAAAACTATCGTATTATCAAAGTGCAAACATCACAAAATATCTAAGGTCTGCCTACAACGATATGATAATTTAATTGCTCGCTGTGTATTGGGCGGTCTCGGCCTGGTCCCTTGTGAGTATACATTTTCAAAGGTAAATACGCAAAAGGCAATACCGTGAACCTTTTTATGATGCTATTGTATGAAAAGTGGTTTCGTAATATCTGAGGATACAGATGTTGGATTATATCGTAATTGAGATAATAAGATATCGCTATTGAGATAACAAACATGTGCGTTAATTTGTTTTTCATGTTTATTATCTAACTGGGATTAAATTTATTTCTATCTACATATACTAATAATATAAAGCTAAAGAGTTTGTTTGATTGTTTGAACGTGCTAATCTCAGGAAATATTAGTCTGATTTGAAAAATTTTCTCACTGTTAGATAGCTCATTTATCGTGGAAGGCTATAGGCTATATAACATCACGCTAAGATGAATAGCCGAGGAGCAGCAATAAAAAATATTGCGGCAACGGCAAATCATTTATATGGCAAAGCAACGTTTGCGGGGACAGCTAGTTCGTTATAATTATACTTTGAGTTATCTAACATCGGTATAAAACGGCACGTCCGGCACAAACTATTGTACCACAAGATAGTTTAACGCAAGCAAATGGAGTTGCTATATTTGCGATTGAACTCATTCAAAAGAGCGATTCCCACAAAGCTTATTTCGCAATGTTTATAAGTTTTGAAAAACACCAAAGAATTTAAACGCTCATTTGTAAGTAAAAGTAATTTCCTTGCTTATATTAATGAATGTAGCTGTTTTAAATAAGAAAAACTTTAATTTGTTGTAGTTAATGTATGTTAATGTCAAAGTATAGTCGAAGTATACCAAAATTAAGTCGGAAAATATCGATAGTCCGCCTGTAACGATATGATAATACGATTGCTCTCCGTATATGGGTCGGGCGCTGCTCGAGGCACCGCTGTAAATAAAGGCTCGCATGCAAATACAGAAATCGTATCGAAACAATCTTTTTTTGTTCAGTTGGATGACTAAATTATTATTTAGCTGTGATCACAAATTTAAACACGTAAAAATAATTTTTCTATGACATTAATTTTACACATTAAACATTTCAATGTATATTTTCAGGCTAATCGTATACGAGTAATGTTGGTATGACAACTATAATAAGTACGTTACGTATCACTAAACCGACGATTGTATATATGTAGATCTTTCTAGAAAAGCACACATTAAACACAGTGTATCTTGAGTAAGTTCTCCATATTTAGTAGTAAACAACTAAACATGAAAGTACTACACAAAGATACACAAACAATTCGACAGTTTCAGTATAACGATATGATAATGCGATTGCTCCCGTGTCTCGGGCGATCCTCGGTTCCCGCGGGGGAATAAATAAATTTTCACATGTAAATACGCATAAACTATCTCCTCAAATCTTTTTCTGATGCAATTGCATTACAGGGGAATGCGATGCAATGTAGTATATGCAGTATATTAACAGCTGTATAATACAAATACTTAATAATTCAAATAGGATCACTTGGCTACAACGCTTATTTGCGTCCAACTGCTAAGTATGGGTCTCTTCGACAATTGCGAGAGCATACTCCAAAAATATGCCCCAGTACGAATTGGTAGACTAATAATTTACAAAATACTATGAAATAGAACTCTACTTACAGTTTATTTTTCAAGGTTTCCATTATTTAACTTCAATAGTTCAAAACTGCTCTTTCTATACTTAAAGTGTACTTACAATAATAATCTATTAAAACGTATCTCCTGATGTTAACGTTTAATATGCAGCTGCCAACTCACCCCAATATACAAACGTCAGCAAATATCGCAGACTCGTCTGTAACGATATGATAATGGAATAGCGCGCTCAGTATCGGGCGGTCTCCGGATCGCTCCCGCTAGAGAATAGATGAATTTTAAGATATAAATACGCAAAAGGATACGCTGCGAATCTTTTTATGGTCCTATTAGATATGTCATCCGTACAGTGGGTCCACGTGTCTTTATGCTATTTTCTTTGACCATCCGAAATAGATATTAAAATATTTTCTATCAAACTTTAACTCATATTTTTATGACATTCTACAAGAAAAAAATTATTCATTAACTTGTCTAGTATACTCGTACACATCAACGGATTCTGATATCGTCAAAATAATTTCCTCTCAATACTGTCTTGTCACACTAAACTAACGAGACATACTCATATCAATAGGATCAAAGAGACTTTAGAGAGTCCGAGAGGAGTTCCATGTTCAACAATAGGGTAGAACAAGCATTGAAAAAGACATAAGCGAGCAGAGCCGCGGGTATAGTTAAGTGTCTACATCTAGCTCATCTTCATAACAAGGCGACATTCAAATTTCAAATTGAATAACGGAACAGCGAGGCTCCAACAAAAGGTGACGAAATGATACGGTTCCTTTGTAAAAGTTTCAGTGTACGTGACAAATCTCCTAGTTTCTGAGTCCGGATTGAAAACTACGATAGACGGGGGGCGACGTGCTTCGAATTTATTATTAGTTTCGCATTTAAGTGTAGCAGCTCGCCTTTATAGGCGCTGTATTAGGAATTGATTTATTTCATTTAACGCTCAATTGCACGACGGTAACTGCATCCGATAACATTTACAAAAGGCTTTAGTTGATGAATGCAAAAAAACTGGGTGCCCATTGCTACCACGTTTCTTTACTTTTCGTCACATAATTTTACCACATCATTAGCACTAGGCGTTTTCAATAACAAACTTTAGAATTATATTACACAAATTTTAGAATTAAATACGTGCCATATTAGACAGAAGAATTTGAACTAATTACACTGTAGCTACATAAGGATATTCACTGCGTCCAATGTCTTTTGTCTTCACAATTATACATGTAACTATGCATCTTAAAACCGAAATATCACAACGTAAGCGTCTACGATTACTGCGGTAGAATGTGAACACAACAGCAGAAGTGGTAACGCTTGCTCTCAACATACAATACCACAATGTATTGTTTTAACAGATAATAGGTTTACTAGATTGGCTATGTAAATTGTTTCAAGACCCTATTTACGATAAGATACCGGACGCGGAATGCGACCACAATCCCTAGTTTTTTAAAACACTTCGACTGGCCTCGTGGTCGAGCGGTTAGAGACCCTGACTGTGAAACCGGAGGTCGTGGGTTCGATTTCCACCCGGGACAAACATTTGTGTGTGCAGCACAGTTGTTTGTTCTGTGTCTGGTCGTTATAAAAAAAAATATCTATATAAGTATTATATAATATGTATATATGTATGTTTATCAGCTGTCCGGTTACCATAACACAGGC
>DWQT01003691.1:0-12160 GCA_018244895.1 Myscelus amystis hages | reverse complement strand
CAATTCCACACACGGCTATCTGATTCCAAAGTAGGCAATTTAATTCTTGTGCTATGGTAACCAGACAACTGATAAACATACATATATACATATTATATAATACCGTTACAACGTGTTAATTGAAAACGTACATAATAATTTCGTGTTTTTAACTGATATGTAATCAATTAATTAACGATTTGATTATGATATAAGATCGATTGCTTTGGTTTATTATACCTCAATTATACTCGTTACCAATGTAGTGACAATAATTATGACTGTTACATATTAGTATATAGGTACAGGCATGGGGATCTATTGAAAGAGATTCATTTATAGGGACAGACGTACGAGTAACAATATATAACCACATAATTATATCTCTTCTGACAGGCAATTAAGCATTTCTCCTTCGGATTACTGTTTCTAGTAGTAAAAACCTATTCTTGTATTTAAAAAAATATTTATTGTTATTTTGGTAATCTTGCTTCGTTTAATATGCTTTATATCCGATCCATTATGATTGTACGCCAACTGAAAATCTACATAGCTTTGATGCACTATATTCAGGCGTTATTAATGTAGATATTTGATATCTCTATAGAGCAATTTCAATTCCAGCGGTATTCTGCCTTAATGAATAATTTATTTAAGCAATGAATATGAGATCATTTAATATTATAGTATGATGTATTTAAAAACGTTATTATGTGGTTTAGGATCCGTAAATTGCTTCCGGTATTGGTAAATACGACAACAAACGCTTCTATGGATTCCCGACATTCTGTCTATCGATATATCGTATCGCAAAGTATTATCTCATAACGCTAATAAGATTAGTTGCGTAATTAATGCTGTTAGGTTTTAACGTATAGTAGAATTAATTAGTCTAGTAATTATACAATATAACAATTAGTGACCGACCGAACTTTCGGTTTCGGTTTCGGCCAGTTTCGGCCAAAAAATCTAGTTTCGGCCGGTTTATAGCCGAAACCGAAACCAGCGTGGTCATCGCGCGCCACGCCATCAACCGACTAGTTCGCCGCCGTTTAGTAGGGATTTAGGGAGTGCGAAGCCGCGGGCAAAAGCTGGTTTAAAAATAAAACTTAACAACGCCTAGTTCAATACCTCATAACAATTGCCACTGATATAATATAAAAACAGAACTACTGGTTAAAAACAAACGAAATATCACATAAGTGCAAAACTTAACCTCAACTCAATTTGCTTATAGCGATGAACGGCGGCGAACTAGTCGGTTGATGGCGCGGCGCGCGACCACCACGCGGGTTTCGGTTTCGACCGAAAGTTCGGTTTCGGTTTCGGCTGAAAAAACGGTTTCGGTCGGACACTAATAACAATGTATTCTTCTAATTGTCAGCGTTAGAAAAGAATGTGAAGTTGAAAACTTGATAATAATAATGATGTCAATTGAGGCTAACACATTCATCACAAAATACAAATAAATAAATAAATAAATAAAAATAAATATTGGCTCTGGTTGGTAATCGATCTGGTTGGTAATGAAATGAAACTGGCGGCACTTCGTTTTCAACTATAAGTAGTGTATTAAACACCACAACCCGTTACTCTATGTGTGTGGGACGTGTTGAAACATGGTACTCACGGTCCCACGCTACACCGATTTGGGGAGCAGGAGCGATGCTCTCGATGACATTTCAAAATAAATACGCATTAGACATAACGAGCAAGCAATAGATAAGAGCACGCTTTGTGTGTAATGCTTAATTTTAGAAATTCATAATATCAAACATTTTCCTGGTTAAACTAAAATATTGTAATTAAGCTGAGCCCATTGTTTTACACAAGACCTCTTGACGCTTCTGATTAAGTGCAATCATTGTGTTTTCTTTTCCCTCAACCGTAACGTCAATTGTTAAATATAATAAAATAAAATAATGCCTAAAGGATGTATAATCTATAATAATCTTGGAAGATGGCTTCTTTCATACAAAAAATGATGACAGAATACACTGCAAAATACTGAATGTCATGATACGCTATGTATAGCTATATTTTGCCATGAACTGTGTTGGACTCGGGTCTCTTCTCAGAATTAGAAGGATAAGGCTACAGACGGTACCAGCCAAGTTAGCAAGTGCTCAGATAACTTTAAGGAAAACTGAATGTGGTAAAACTGAATTAGAGGAAGTGTTGTTTTGCAATTTACGTATTAAATAAGTAGTAAAGTCAGAGGGTCTTGCCAGGAACTTTACGGAGACTAAAATATAAATCACTACGCATTACTGCTAGTTACTGTATTATATTCTTACATTGTATTGTTTATACGTTACCTACAAAGTAGGTAAGGGCGTTAACCAGTAAGTATCTCTAATTTTGAATTTTTGCTTAAAAAGAACAAGCAAAAAGGCGGTCCGCTTATCATTGAAAGTTCTCTAAATATTATGCGTCGCAGCGAGATAATACCAGTCTCGATCATATCTGTATTTACGGAACACTGTCGCGACGTTTCATTCCACATATTTTCCTGTCGTTTGTCGATGAGAGTAACGACCGTTCAAAACAAACAGATAAAATTCTAAACAACGACAGTTCATCTGACTAAAATAGATTCTTGTTTAATTACGTAGAAACGATACATTGACCTTGTGTCTAATGAGTATAATTTTGGGTGCAGTATTATATAAAATATTGTCTCGTTCTTATTTTTTTTTGGCAGTAAGAACAAAGGAATAATTTGAGTATATAGCCAAAAGACCTATAGCTATATAGATAACTTATTTGCTATATGAAATACATATTTGGTTTCATATTAAACGCGTAGTGGTACATAAATTCTATTTGTAATATCATAAAGTATTTTCGTTCCTTTTTAAATGAGGTTAACTGGAAATGTATTTAAAAAATGTTGGTATATACTTTTGGAGAGAAAAGTCTTTGACTAGGCTTATGACCAAACGGGATCTCGAAACTGAACTTGAATACTCTGAATGTACCTACTCGTATCTGTTATTTAACTCAGTTATATCTATGTATTAGCTGCCAAACACCTGATATGATTAGGACTCGTAAATTTTAATACATATTTTTGCTACGATATTTTTTAAATTATACATGTAAATACTGACGTTCAAATTTGACATCTTTTGAATTAACATTAGCGATTAAAGCTTAAACTTAAATATTTAAAAGACCTTGTTTTATGCAAAGTCCTCGACGCTTAATTATAGTAAAATACTCTCCTAATGAAATGTCGGCTAATCTCCCGCAGTATTTAGAACGGTTATATGGTAATTAAACATCTTCAGATCTAGATTAGATTAGATAATTAATTATGGTTGTGTTAAGTCACTGTGAAAACGATACAAAAGGAATTTAACAATATTGCCGAATAGTTTGTTTAAACCCTTATGTAAGTGTAGATTTCAATATATCTAGTTCATTACTTTTATTTTAAAGGTAGGTACTTAGTTTGGATGTAACCTAAATTTACCACATCCGGGCTTGTTCTAAAGGCTACGGTACGGTAAGGGATTGCTCTAGTTCTTGCCTCAAACGTCCTCGGGTTATGCAACGCTGCGAAAGCGCTTTGACGGCACCTGCTTTAAAAGCTCTACCTTTTCCATGTTCTCATTGATAAACAGTATATGGGCTGGCTTTAAACTTAATAACTGAAAGAGATGCTGAATATTGTATTTCAGTACTCTTTGTATCTAACCTCTCGCTCTATTAGTTTGTACAATTATATAAAAAATAGAGACAAATCCAGTTACGATAAGATTATTAAAGTAATCTTGGGAATGTACTCCGGACTCAAACATCAGACACAAACATCGGCTACTGTGTTCAACGTTAGGTTGCATTCAATAGTTAGTGTGTTGAAATTGTTTAGCAGTTGATTTAAGAATGAATTAAGGTTAAATTCTCAAATGGATGTTAGTTTAAATCGGTTTCAATGAGGGTGACGCAGGCGTTAGCTTTTGCGTGTTAATTTATTCCGGGGATCGGTCGCTATGTAGTGTTCGAGCGCAGTTGTAAATAGCTGTATTCATTTTGCGAGGTGACACAGTATTTTTGCCTGACCGCCGGATATTGAATTGTGATGACAGATCTGCGCATATAATCCGCGTTTCATCAGTGCGCTAGTTGGACCGCGCATAATTCTGATAATTCAATTACAATTACTAAAAAAAGTATTCGTCCATTTTCATTTCGTTCAATCAAATCGTCGTAATCATTGTGTTTTTTTTTTTACATCTCAGAGTACTTTTATACACTCTCACTCTCACTATGAATAATTGTCATGCACTATTCTACGCTACTTGTGTAATACGAAATGTTTAATGGATTTTAAGGTAAGCGCGTTGAATTTTACACAAATTAATATACATATAATATAATATGTATACATACAAGTAATCCCACTTTTGCAGTTTCAAACCTAAGAGTATGGAATTATACGCACTAAAACTGACTCGTAATGACTCACATTTTATTACGGCGGCATGCAACATCATCTTATGGTGGTATTTTAATAGATCAGGTTTGTGTGATCCTGAGAAATATTACAGTAACAACGTTAAGGTTCAAAATGGACCCAGGTCATATCAGACTATGAAGTAAACATATATTAGCTATAAATCTTGATAGATTTGACATAGCTCTAAGTAGTTTACAGAAGTGGTTTTAAAATTAACATTACTGTGCTACTAGCGATGATGTATAGTTAAGTTATGTGGCCGAAATATCGATACTAGTCTCCGAACGGGGCATCATCGTGGTAATTAGAATATAACGGCTGCTGGCAAACAATTACGATGATTCATTATCGTAGATTACATACTGAAGTCGTAATTTAAATGTTTAAGCGAAAAGAGTACATTTTCTATGGGCGTTCGGAATTATGTGGAAGATCATGTCATGTATCGATTCGTTGGCAGAAGTCTTGAATATGTCTGCCAAAGCCTTCTCATTTACATACACCGAGGTTGCTCAGATTTATTCATGGGCATTTTCGTAATGATATACCGACAATTAATACCATGCTTTCCGTACATTGTTCTAAAACTGATCTTTTGCTGTTGCAGTACTCTATACTGCTAGCACTCAGCTAGTACAAGTCAGCTATACTGCTAGTACAGCTATACTCTATGTATATTTACATTTGAAATGGAGAGAACTAACATTCGTTGTCGGTCAGTATATGCTTTAAATTCACTCTTTACACATAACTTGTCAGTACGTATGACAATCATTCCTCTTTTGTCACAAAAGCGGCGTTTTGGCGAGTAAAGTTCTCCGCTAACTTATCAATACGGTATCGTATCAACGTTGCCTTTTAGCTAGGCGCCCTTCCGTTGGCTGCGGACGAGGCGAGGCAATCCGGTGAGGGTACGGAGTTGATAAGTTCGCGCACATGTGTATGGGAGTGCATATTATAAAAAAATCACATACGCACGACGCGAGGCGCTGCTGCTGGGGTGAAGAGATGGTAAACCCCAATTTTGTCTCAAAGATCCTTTTGGTTTGGTTAGCGGGCTCACTCTCTGCACCGAGTTCACGATATAAAATTAACAGAAGATTGTTCGTCTTGCAACTTATGTGATGATGATGATAGCACGACCGTTAGTCACCGACATGAATCATTTTGTGGTGACTTAATTGAAATAAATTTACTTTAGGATTACACCATTATGCGTATAATGAAACGCTCAGTGGTCTGATAACCGCTTGTTTACTGCTTTATACTCCACAGAATTTATAAGTGTAATACGTGTGTGTAATTGCGATCAGAATTATATTTAAGAGAACAAAATGTATTTGCAATTTAAATATGCGGTAAGTAACAATGGAAGATAATTAAAACTTAAATTACACTGAATTAATTATATTCAGCAGTTAGTGAAAACTTCAGTCCATGTTTTCCAGCATTGTTTTACAAAATAGTGGCGGCGGACACAAACGTTCACGGGCATAAATTCGGCAATTCTAAATAGTCCTCAGAGAAACAAAGCATTAAGAGGGATCTAACAGGTTAGTCAGGTCAGAACGTGTCTTTTCTGATATAGGATAATAGGACATAAAGTCCTTGGTTTGCTGAGATTACTTAACATAATGTTGATCTACGTTCTCGTTTGCTATCTTTTACATTACATAGTATACATACACACATGAGTAATCGTTCGTCAATTTATTTAAGATTATTCCACGGTTTACTTCAAGCGCATAAAAATACAAAATTATGATTGCAACTGTGTGAGTAGACGTAAATGATTAAATGCAACGATTTTATGACGTGATACTTGGGTGTGCAGCCTGGTTAGGTCGCTTTTCTCAATGCGCTCCTTATCGCCAAACATAAAATATCGCGGCGGAAGTACGTCGTTACTCGTTACTCGGAACATGTCCATTAATAACAATGTCCATATTTTAATCGATTGTTATAAACACACAGTAATTACCCCTTAAAACAGTGTAATGTATGTAATAAGCGGGAACGCCCATAATTTATTTTATTTACTATAGTAAAAAGTAGTTTTTTTTTGTATACATACTTTCAATTTTTATAGGATCTTCTGTACATTAGGTACGGGGGCAATCCAAATCCTGTTTAAGAAATTACACTGGAAGCTAATTAGTCTCAAACAAAGCCACAAAGATGAGGACCATTGAAACGCATATAGATTATATTGTTACCTTTGTTTTATATGATCATAGATTGAGATTTATTTTACAGTGTTACATTATGGACGACGACAGAGAATCATGGACTTAAACTGAGAGCATAGCGTGCTGGTCTGTTACTGTAGAGTAGAGTGTCAGTCCGTTTTGCTAACCCTACGAGCTGTCAGCTATTCGATGAAATAATTCTTTTTGTGCCTTTAATTAATGTCCAAGTTGTGAACGCGGAAGACTGATTCAGTTTCAAGAGGCGAGGCTGGAGGGCCATCGTAATTTCAGACGGCAACTCTAGTATCATGTTTGTATTTGGAATGCGTAGTTTTTTTGCTGCATGGAGAGTTGTATACAGAGAGTAGTGCCTTATTAACTCGTCGCGGTTTAAGCTATTACAAAATACGTTGAATTATTTTTATCTAAGTGCATAAGTCAATTAGAAAATTAGTTACATCTGTTTAATTTCTTAGTTGTGTTACTACATAAGGTATTCCGAATTACAAAGCGACTGTGTAAATGACTCATATGATAAATTAAAACAACGAGGGGACACTGTCATTATCTGTATAATTACGCATAAGAATGTAAATAAATTAAATTCAACTCCATAAATGCCTTTTATTTATTCGGCGATCCTATACAAAGTCAAATATTACAACAAACATCTGCCTGCCTGTAGTGTAAATAGTACGTAATTAAAAGAATGGAATGAATGAATGTGAAGGGCCATGAAGGGCCACCGCCGTCAAACATGCCGGGAGCCGCGACCGCGACGAGGCCCCTTAATTCGTTCGTCTTTGATTAATTAGCAGCTATCTCTTATATTCATTTCCCCGCAAAGTCCCCCCATGCAAACAACATTGAAATATTAACAAAAGATACCCACATAACTTTCCATTTCGACAAAAATTATACAAAAGCGAGCGTTTCATAAATAAACGTGTATTTAGTTCAGTTTTCAATGTAAAGTACATATAAATACTAACTACTTGTACTCTTGGCTTATTAAACAGCAAAACTACCACCACTAGAACAATTAAAACGAGATATAAAGTTTATAAAAGCTTTTAACCGAACGGAAAAGGTGTAATAAGGCTTGTAGGTATGCCGGTATGGAAATTAAAAAACTTTTAACTTAAGTATAAGTATAACAAAGTCGGCGGGGCTTTAACTGAAATATAGCCGTGGCCTAGATTTATTATTGCTCATATACTCGTACATGTTATATCAAAATATAGCTGCAATATTTACGTAATACGGTTCACATGAGGCGGTACAATTTTCAGAATGTTATTTTGTTGGACGCCAAGAAAACTGCTCGAAGGCGGGACTTATTTGACTGAATTTCAGAGGGAAGCGAGCCAGCGCGGCTCTGCGTGCCACGTTCACGTCTCGTTCGTCTGCCGCGATACCTCTCAGGTTTATTGACCCGGCGGCCGTGACCCCCTCGCCCCTTGCCCCTCTTTTTCGCTTACGGCTTGCGATTGAAGCCGTGCGAATTACTTTCCGTTCTATATTTCGAGTCCATCCCGGATCATCCGACCAAAATGAAAATGGATGGTGGATCGAGTTGTCCACAGTATATCCCAAAATATCAAAGTCAGCAAGACTTCGTTGTCTCTATGTCGTTATAGTCGCTGATCTAATTCCAATCCCGATCGTTCGTAGACGTTTTCTTTACTTATAAATACGAGGTTTTATGTAAATTAAGGATTTCAAATTATTCTTATTTTCAGATTAGCGAGTCATTAAAATTTATTTATGAATGCGTTACAAAGAAAATCAAGGGACATTTTTTTCTGTTTTGCTTTGATACTGGAGGGTGACCCTTATTCCAATGAAGTCAAGAAAAGGACAAAATTATGTTTTATTTATTGCGTCTTTGTCGGTTTTATATTTAATTCGGTGTAGATGATATGAGCAAGTTCTCTCTCTCTCTTTCAATGCATCGTTTGGATATTAATACATTTTGTTATCAAACTGTTAAAATGGCTTTGGAAAAAAGAAAACGTCACAGGGACACTGGAAATAAATACTTTGTGGTGGTGAATCTTGTATCGTGCATATATATTCTTTTGTTAAGAATTTTAAGCTATTCTTTGTCCCGTTGAAGTGGGCATAGTATGGTCAAGTTGGAATAGTATTAAAACTGAGTTTTTAAGTACTGATACTGATCGATATGTTTATCTGCAGATACAGCTTTTTTTAAAATTTGGTTATAATATTGTCTTAATGTAAATCAATACTTTTCTTGCTCTTAACTGTTTTTACGCTGGCCTTACTGCAAAAATAGTAATTAAAAACTTAGTAGGTAGGTACTATTTATTGGTAAGTTGTTTACAAAGCGCGTCGCTGCCAACGCGTTGGTGATATTGTAAATAAATGCCCATAGATGATGGTAGCAACTTGCCACTTAAAAAGTAATGAATTAGTACGTGGTACTGATGCAGGCAAACATCGCACTACCTTTTATGCGAGCCAGACGCGGTGTAACAGAGTCTGTAATGTATAAAGAGCCTACAAGTTTTAATGTGAGCCTAGCAAATGATGAAAAATTACGTTTCCCCTTGAAACGTCGACATGTTTCAGCCGAGTCGTAGTTGAATAGGAGTGTTTTAACTGTCTGTTCAGAACGACCGCTCTGTCGCTCTTTAAAACGGTTATCAAGAGAAGATCGTTATTATTCGGTTAACACCAAAATAACAGATGGCTGTCTGCTTAAATACGTAACAATTTATTTGTCCCCGCTCAAGACCTATTTGTATATCCATGTGTACAGTTAGATTCGACGCTCCTCTCATACGGTGGCCACGGCGAGGGGGCGCGGGAGTCGAATATGTAAATTTGATTGTTTTCTTTCCGCGTCAATATCGGCTCAGCTGGTTTATATACCCGAAAGTTTTATTGTTTTGTTGACTTTCTGTAAGAGCCTATAGAAGATTTGCAAAGAAAAGAAATTATTGCCGACGGATTATTTGCACTGTAATTTTAAATAATGTTGGCTGTGTCTAGTCTTCTAATAACAACTGTCTGAATGACGTGGTGACAGTAAAAATAGCGACGGAATTCTTATAACAGGCGATTCCACAAAAAACCTGTCAAAATATTCGTTATGAACATTGTCTTACATTATTAACAAGGTTCAAAGGTCTAGCAAAAGTAATTTGCGCGTAAATGTGGCACATCTATTTTATGTTGATATTCTACGAAGATATTATTCTGCTTAAATAACTTTCCTAACAACATAACAATGGAGGGCTGGAGGCCTTAAGAACTTAAATTATCTCGAGTTACTAATTAAACACAGAGGTAATGATGGATGCCGGCATCTTGAATGCAAATTAAAGTCTCCTTGAATCTCGAAAGCTACGACGTCTATTCTACAGAGAGGTTAACAAAATTTAAAAATGAGTTTAAGCAAGAACTGAATTGTTACGTACAGTAGCCTGCCCCGCGTCTTCTAGAGACGACTACTTGTAACGATGTTAATAAGAATACATTTGCAAATTATTGACATCTACTCGTATGTATGGATGTGGTAGTTCAAATAGAATTGCGTTGCGCCTGCCCCTCGTCACACACATCGGCCATTTGGGTTAATATCTTTTATAGTATTTACATCATATGTACGAGTATATGTATGTGTCTGTTAGATTACACTTCAAATACTTAGGTTGTAGAACTGTCTGTGTAATATGTATGATGTTAGACACCAGACTGTTGCAATATTTCGAATATTATATTAAATGTTATTGTAGGTATGTGGAAATTTTGCATTACATACGTACCTATGTAAATCGATATAAAGAAATATCACTATTTATACTAGTTTTTTTAAGTTTTGCCCGATGCCTTTTCCACACAAATATAAAATTATACATTTACATAAGTTTTGTGAATAAATATTGTTGTAGAGTAAATTATACCAATATATCTTTTTTCGGTAAAATTAATTTAAAGCTATATAATTTTAAATTTCGATTTCTCGAAATATTGCGAAATAATGATCGAAGCCAGATGTTCTTTCTTTCGATTTCGGTTGATAATTTCACAGTTATCTTACTTTAACTTTATTTTTTTGTGGGCGTCTTTATGAGATCAAGGTTAATTATTCATCGCAAGGTCCTGAGCGGATTAAATTGGATTTTACGAATGCAATACGAAAATCGTGTATTATTGAGGTAAACATCTTTCGTTATTGTAATATTTATGTTAAGGTTACGAAACGATCGAACAAAATAACCTAATTGAGAGAATAGGTAATAAAATAAAACTGAATAATCGCCAAAGCCACGCCTGCGTTCGTCTTGCCCGCACGTTATACAAACACCTGTAATACAGCAACTTGTCTGCGATCGCTCTTCGTCATTTACAAAAGCTACTGGTCCACCTGAAACACGTGAGTCAAGTATTCGGATTAGAGCATAACCGAAGTCAGATTAAAATGATCATCGTATACCGGGCCAACAACAATACGTCGGAAGAAACTAAGATTGCGAACGGCGAGGTCGTCTTATCCTATATATATCTTCGAGCTTTAATCTCGAATACCGGAGGTTGCGTAGCTAGGTAGTTAGGCGACGTATAGCAATCGCAATTACTGCAATGGGCAAAGAAAAATTATATAATATGATGTAATAGTTATTATTGAGGAACTACGGTCCAATTTCAAAATTGTCTTTAATCTATTAGAAATTAAACTGTTTCTTGAACAACGCATAAACGTAGTCAACCACCTTCGTGCATTAATAATTTCATACTACACATAACTTACAAAATACTAAAACGCTGAGCACGACGCGATCAGAGGATTGCTTCAGAGATCAACCATTCTATAAAGCCACGTTAGTAGGTTTAAAATATTGCCATCGCTTTGCGGATACGTAAGACGGTTTTTTGTGTTGTTCCGTTCTACGTTTTGTTTCCTTTTATTGAGTCGCTCAGCGAATGCCAATTATGTATTAACATAAACGTTGAGTGCAAGCCGCATCCACCTTGACCTTGACCGATTTGATTTCTAGACAAATAAAATTAGTTGATACATAAGATCATGGTATTGTAATGCCAAATTAAAGGACTCGAATTGACTACTGATATTGCTATAGTCACTATGAACTGATATTACAGGAAAGCTAATAAGTGTTTTTGTTAGATGGAGCGGAGGAGGGTGCGGAGGGCGAGGTGAGGGGGCGACATGGACCACGCGGTGAAGGCGATGTCGGCGCGGGGCCCGCTGGCGCGGCTGCTGGCGCGCCGCCGCTTCGAGTCCGCCGAGCTGGAGCAGCTGTACGCGCGCTACGCCTGCAAGCTGCAGCGCACCTCGGTGGGCTCCGCGCTGGCGCTGTGGGCCGCGCTCGCCGCCGCGCTCGCCGCCGTCGACGCCACGCGCGGCTGGCGTAGAGCGCCGCAGGTTGCTATTATTCTATCTGCAGCACTTTTTTTTCATAATATGGAAGTAGCAGACGAGCATGCAGTCCACCTGATGGTAAGTGGCTACTGCCGCCCATGGACATTTGTAATC
>DWQT01003690.1:0-12160 GCA_018244895.1 Myscelus amystis hages | reverse complement strand
GTTGCATCTTTAGTGATCGACGAAAGCGCGCGACGTAATCGGCGTAATGTGCGTGTAGTATAAAATAATTTCATTTCAATTTCTGCTCCGTTTTTTGTTCTATATTTAAACAACACATCCCTGTATTAAATAAGTAACTAAAATTTAAGAATATTATACGAAATTATTGTATTGGTGCAATTAGTGCAATATTATAGAAAATTGAAATTGAAAACAATAATGTATCTAATGCTCTTTTATTAATTTTTGCTTGCCCTTGGGTTTGGAAATTATATGTGAAATCTCAACGGAGCTGAATAATCATAAAAATGGATAGACATGTGTGCTTTAAGTTATTGATTCATTACAAATATATATTCAAGAAAGAAGCGCTGTGTTTTTTTTTGAATTTTTTTTAATAAATCAAAAGCAGAAAGAATAATTATAGTTAATTATTTCTTGAAAGACGCAAATTTGACTTGTTTAATGGGTAAATAAGAATATTTTGCGTGTTTAGTGGTGCGGGCGGAAGGCGGCGCAGGCGATAAGCGCCGGAAGCCGATAGTCATTATCATCACGACATATCTGGACGCTGCTACGGTATACATTTTACGATGTCAACTGAGTCAAATTTATGTTAAACTACACATTTAGATTGGTCCGAGAATCTGGTATATGCACAGTTTATAATATTACAACAAATTATTCACGTCAGGGAGTTGTCAACACATTATCTTTCTATACTGGCCTTATAAGTAGGTATTTCTTTATTTAATTTTATACCCTTACTTATGTTTCTTTTTCAACGGTATCGAACTCGGTTTGTTATTAGTATTTTGCATATTTAGTTATGTATAATTTATAGCTTATCAATGTTAACTAGCTTCAAAAAAGTAAGAGTTTCTATGTTCGATTGCATTTTTAAATGATACTTCAACAAATATTACATAAATTTATAAACAAAGCGGCAAGTTTCTAGCACTGTCTATTGTACACTCAATAATCTAATTACTTGTACCTGAAAGCCAACCAATTAAATTACGTAATGAAAAAATTACTTAACTATTAATGCACTACGCGCAATAAAAATGACTCTACATATTATATTAGACATTTGCAAAAAGTGTTTTATCTATTTTTATATCAAGAAGCTATGTCATATTTATTGTAATATTAGATAGTAATAACATATTATGTAAATGTTAGACGTAAAAAGTTAATCTCTTTTATTTGTTAAGGAAAATACTATTCCATGACTAAATCATCTAGGTACGGCACTTATTATGACATCAGCTCAACAATGAAACATTTTTGAATTTTCCTTCATGTATACTGCAGTATATTTACCATTCCAGGGAACGTATTCGAGCGCACATTATGAAATAACTCGTAATTAGATTTCACTTTGCACTAAACAACGAGACAACGCGAACGGAGTATAAGTACGCAGCGGACGGCATTTTAACAATGAAACCTCTCCTCCATTCAACTAGTGGTATCGATCCGAGCGCTTGACACGGGACGCTGAACTTTCAATTTCACTTAAACTACTAACACTGAAACTGCCCGATCTTCTGGTCCTCTGTTTCTACGCGGGTTAAAAATGAAATAACACATCCGGCGCAGGTGCGGATTAGGACTCTTAATAAATCATGGCACTACAAATTGTAACGTCGGTACACGAAGGGTAGCGCGGCAGATATAGGAAGATGCGATGTTTATTTACAACGTTATCATTCGGATGCCGGAGGGGCGAGCCCGCCTACGGGTGCCGTCGGCGCGCGTACTCGCGGGGATCGCTAGCGGGCTCGCGAGAGCGGCAATCGGTGACGATATCGCACCTGATATAGGTGGAGGTTCGAGCAGGTTCGGAAAGAAGGCGGGCAGGTCTGACGTGGTGACGGGCGTGTTGAGGTCGGCGGGCGCTCCGTTGGACGTCGGGACCGGCGCCGGCTTGAGCGCGCAGTCGAAGCCCAGGGCTCCCACGTCCGCGAGCGAGAGGAGGTGAGGGCCGGCCGGCGGCTCCGAATCGGTGCCCATTCCGTCCGGCACCACCTGCTCCTCGGCCCACGGGCCGAGCGGGATTACGAACAGCGCCAGCGTGAAGACGGCCTCTCGCGCGGCCTGTGCGAAGGGGACTGGCGCCGCGCGTCCCCGCGCCGCAGTTTTATCAATGGAGCCGCGGTCCCATATTCGGTAGCGGCGCGCGCAACTTTGCCAATGGCACGTCGCGCTGCCCCCCTCTCGGCTGACGTCATCGCCCGACGCCGCCCACCGCCCGCGCCGCCCCCCCAGGCCCGCCACCCCGTGTTTCTTTCTGAATGCCGCTGCGAAGCCTCTCTTGCCGTATTATGCTTCCGAGTCGGCCACTATCCCTTTAACATTGACCGTAACATTGCTTTTGTTTTTTAATTTTAATAACAAAGATTCTTCACTTTCTGACACTCTACTAGAGTAGGCAAGTACATGTACGATATGTTAATTATGACTTTGTATTCTGTGTCTACAGGAGTCGTTTATTTCAACATAGGTGTCTATGTATATAGATAATTTATTTAAATCAGATAAAAATATTGTAAATGCCAGTTGAAAATTAAGTGATGAATTCTGGAACTTTGAATTCTTGTAGGTAGAGTTCATCAAAAATACGAATTGTAAAACAAATTAGGTACGTTAAAGGATACTTTTGGATTAATTTTTATAAATTAAGAATGGTTAAGCAAAATCTATACTTTAATGATTCTATGTTTATATAGGTTTAGTATTTAGTCATGTGACTGATACGAGAAACAATATTGTCTGTTATTAGATAATTATTATATATTACGTAACGTATAGTATTTAATCAAAAAAATTATGCGTTTTCCTATTTTTGATGGTGAAGGCTGTTACAAAAAATCGAAACTTAACGACTGTACTAAATTTACGATTTTAACTTAAATGTTTTTGAGGGTAAATATTATATTAAGTGAAAAAAAAATATAAGAAGTAAGCGTTAAAATATTGCAAATTGAGTTTATGTTGAGGTACGTGTACATAACATACAAACAAAATATTACGTCTATTAGACCAAAAATAAATAGAGCAGGAAAAAGTTACTTTAGAACAGTGCAATTAAGGTCACCCTACTACCGAATTCATTCAACCCCGCGAAGGGCGTTCACAATGAAAATATCAGTAGGTACCTATGTAGGTTACTCGTGTATTCAGAGCAGGGTGGTAGAATTATGGTAAACAGTATGCCCATGGGAAATACTACAAAACTATAATAATAATATTATAGGTAGATACATTTGGTTGAGGCCATTACTTTAGCAGTAGGTACAGAGTTTTGGTACTTATAGTGATTCGCGTACAAACATACAGTACCTACTGTACTGAGTCAGCATTCTGACTTCAACTATTTTCATAAATTTTTAGGACCTTATTTTTTGACTGGTAAATTAAACGAATACTAATGTCTAATACGGCAGTTTCATTAGTGGTGTCTATTGAAAAATGGGCTTTCATCGATTAGGTGTAGCTAGTGATGGAATGTGAGTTCTGTATATCGAGGGCAAGGATGTAGTGCAGCGAGCGGCGGCGGCGGCCGCGGGGCAGCCCCGGTCCGAGACACGCCGACGCCCGATCGGGCCCACATGCAGCCGCTAACCCAATTATCGCGTAACGGACACGATAAAGAAAAATAACAAACCCACGATTTCACCGACGTCTAATTATAGCGCGCTATTTGCGGGTGCGCGGGCGCAGGCGGCGTAGCGCGGCCGCGATGTCAGGGCTATTCCTGGCCGTCAGCTGACGCTGGCGAGCCGCCGCGCGCTTCTCTCGTAAACACCGCACGACCGATTGACGTAAAATGTGAACAATCGAGTTTTCAGCAGGTGAATCACGAGATGAAAGCGTCCCTGCGAGGATCGCTCTAAAATTAACTTGACTGCTTTTGGTTCGGAGTTCGGAGGCGGGGTTCTATTTCTGCACGTTACCTCGATACACTTTGTCTATTTTAATCGTACCGCCGTTTCATCTTCGCTGGATTATTGTATGTCTTGTCATCGGCATTTATACGAGCTACTCGTACATACAATAAAATTTGTGTCGTTAATTAGTAGGTACTTATTAAGTATTATGTTCTTTAAAACTTTTAATGATTCCTTTTTGTTAACTAATGACATTATAAGTAAAATAATCTATGGAGAGTTAACTATCAGCTAAAAATAAAACTTATGAAAAATGAAAATCCGTTTGTAGTCGATCGAAAGTGTTTGCAGTAACGTTAACTGTACGAACTTTGCTTTAGGCACCTACCTACTCGAGTCCATATCTTATATCGTTGGCGTCGGTAAATAAGAAGCAAGGTGTTAATGCCCTCTATTGAGTGGGTCATGTGTGTCCGACATGTCACTACGAGTATCCCCGTAGGATGCAGACAAACAATCTCGTGTGTTGGCTCGCGGGCTCCCACGGCCTGGACCCGGCGCCGCGCGCCGTACAGTGGGTGGCTCTCAACAATTCATAGTTTGCGTGCGTTGTTGCCAACATCACAGCCGTAACAAAGCTCACAGTTTATAATAATTGTTAATCAAGTTGGCTGATATGATACAAGCAATTTTTTCGCTTTGCTCGTGAAAGTATTTTCAGGAATACCATTTATTACTTCTGTGACATGATTGAGTGCGCATATAGTAGGTATACCTACTCAAGTAGATTTTAAATGTTTCTTAATGCTCTATCTATTGGCCTAAAACTGTATCGAAGTGCATAAATTCATTGAATAGTGGGTGATTGCTACGTTTGTGTCTACGTTAGTGACACTGAGACTCTTGTAATCGTATCGCTGTCATTTTGACATCGTGTAAACACTCGTGTCACGACGATGGCCTATTGGTGAGAAAGTCGTTCAACAATGAGAGGCGACCTACTGTGGTTTGGCGAGCGCTGACGAGACTGACACTAATAATAGATAATATTATGTTGCAAATGCAATTCTAGGTGACGATGTCACACGCCCTATGAATAGACGCATCAACACTTAATACATTTCTAGTGATTCATTGCCGGCAACTACTAAATTAAAAATAACATCAAATAAAATATACCTACTGCTATGCTTTAAATATAATTGCCACATTTTATGAAAATAGGTCTTCGGTTGAATTTAAGAAATGCTTACATCTGGGGCCAAAACAGGATAGCATGGCATTTAACGAAAAGCTGATTTTCCATATAAGACACGTGTGGGTAGCTCGATATTCTACCTATTGACGTTATCTGAACATTTTTAATTTGTATAAAATACTTGTTTAGATGTACCTAGGTACCTATACCTAGTAGGTATCTATCATTAAATAACACAGAAAAGACAGAAAATTAATAAAAAAATATAATAATGACATTAATGACTCATAGATAGAATTATTCACGAAAAGACATGGACGAGCTGTGACAAATCAAATTAAAGACAATTATCTTGTTATGAAGGTTAATAATATTATTCCTATTAACATTCACGAGCCGAGTTGAAGCTATAACAGTGCTAAAAGTACTATAACCTGTATTTACCGTAATCGTGCAATAACTATTTCGAATGTGTTTCACAACAGTCTGTAGAAATACATTTAATGAATGTCGATTTAGATATAGGTAGTCGTGAAAAACAATATTAAGTGTTACATAAAATTCATAATAATAGAAATGACTAGACATTTGGAAGCTACTGTTTGCACGCGAAAAAAGTGTTCCCGAATAAGTGGAGTTGAAAGAGCTTTCCGCCATCCACGATGACCGATAACGCGTGTTAAAATAGCGCGTCGTGACGTGAACGGCCTCAATGGCCGCCCGTTGGCGCGCGGCGACGTCGCCCGCGTCACACATCACGCTTCTATCACTCATAATTGCTCTACCACTCGACAATTCTAATCTAACAAAAACTCATTACTCACTACTGACGTAGCAGAACTTGAAACCGAAAATGTTTATCGCGATATGTAATCGACGCTTCGGCGGTTTAACGTAATGCATTTACGCAGACACTGTATAGATAATTCTTTACGATATTGTAAGCGTACGTGATGCTTTTTAATCATTGCATTATATTGCATGCAAATATTTTCGCGATTGATAATCGGCTTACTTAAATAATGATCTCGAAAATTGTTATATTAATTTTCACCGAACTTTTATCTATATTATTATTGCAAAAGATCTATTTTAAATTAATGAAGTCGGTCAAAAATGATACTAAACTAATTACACTATATTACAAAATATAGTCCATAAATTTCTACGTGGTGCGTACTAAATATGACGAAATATTTATAATATAATCCGTTTATAATACAAAGTAAAGTGTATATTGTAATATATTTGTGAACGGACGTTTCAATAGTTTCAGATAGTTACGAAGTCAAAACAACTCTGTATTATAAATAACTCCGTCTAACTATAACAGAATATTATCATAACTAAACCTACTAACTCTATCAAATGTAAAGCAGGCATTTGTTATGTTAGGCAACTAATTTAGAATTACTTACATACATAAAAACTGAAAATCGTAGGTATATTTGGTAAATATGGCTCAGCCACGAAATTGGATTTATGAAAAGTTAATTAAATGAGATTTTTATTTTATAATAGTTTACAATCATAGTAGATATGAGGTAGTGCGATCTTGGATAATGCAAGTCTATATTTAGAGCTCTAGGAATGCGCGTTAGTAAATCATCTAGCACTGCTAGAAACAAAATATGTAAGTACCTACTATCGATTTGCAAAATAGGTAATTCTCGTTTTAATAGAAGTAGTAGTCCCTGCATACTCCGGGTGACTATTACCTACATTTTTTTTTAAGTTTTCTAGACAGAATTTATAGTCAGAACCCAAGAAAAAGAGAATTGTTACTGTTTAGATGTGTAGTGCTTATGAATTTGATGATAATCGCCGGTTTCAGTACATAGTTATGAATACCTATGATAGAGGAGTTGTTGACAATACATAGGTACCTACCTAAGTGATCTATTCATCTACGCACTATCCTTATTCGTACGTCACTAGCAAGTTTTAATGGACTAGGAGGATATTCTTCTCGGAATATGAGCGAAATTATCAAATGCTTCGAGGTATCAAGTGAAGATCGTGCGTCACGCGGATAATTGCTGCAAGGGGGTCAGAGCGGCGGGTAGTGTGACGTCATTCGCGCCAACCACCCCCACCCCCTCACCCCCTGTCGCGATACATTACAGAAGTGAAAAATATCGCTCGATGTCAAACGAGTTGTACAGGTCCACTTTTTAACAAATGTAGCCCTGATTGGACCCCTCTGGTCGAGTGGATAGAGCCCTAACTGCTAATTTGGAGGCTGTGGGTTCGATTCTCACGCATGACACACATGTGTGTGATGAGCACATATTTTTGTTCCGCGTCTGTATGTAACTGATATATTTACGTAAGTATTAGGTATGTCGTAAATTTGACCTCATATAATTACGTAAGCAAGGAGAAGTTCGATATTGCTCTTTCGTGCAAGTGTTGGTAGCGAAAATGCTATCAGCATTATAAAGCTCACAGCGCTTGCAGCTGTAAAGTGGTTCTAGAATAAATGTATTCTGTAAAAACTATATCCTTTGTCTTCTTTCCAATACAGAATATGTATTCGATTCGATTAGCGGCCGAGACATTAGTCAATTATGACATAACTTACCTCACAGTAATCTCGATAACAAATCATTAGGTGTGACGTGGAAAGGGTGACAAAAATTCGTTTAGTGGATAGCGGCGGGCGGCGGTGCGTCAGCCACCACCTGTTGAACGAGCGGCTCTGCCCTTGTGCGGTAACCTTACCCGTGGCCGATCGATATCAATGACGTATAGCCTCATTCATAACTGGGGAGAGCACCCCTTCCCTCCACGTGCCCCCCTACGGGCCTCACACCACGGCTTTCTGTAACGGTTGGAGAATTCATGAATGGCGCGCACACAAACTGGTGGCTCGTATTACATTTTCATGTGTACGTACACCCGCTTCTATTTGTGGTCCACATAGGAGAGGGCTAAGTGAGCAGATACAATCAATGTCGCGCAATCATCGAAACAATCTTGAAACGGTTCAGTCGTGTTTTGCTAATAATAGGTGGTAAAATGTTAATTTGTCCAAATACTGTCAGTACTCGTATGTATAGTCTTGAATATTACAATAAAAGGGAACCGATTTGTTGGGGCAAGGATCGTGTGTATGTGTGGCAGTCGGGATTAAGTGTACAAAACGGTGCCATTATCGACAATGCGGTCGCGACAGACGCACAGGAAGGAGACGTGGGCGCGCCCCGATTTGACACGCGCACTGGACTGCAATCAGAACGACTCGCCGTGTCAGTGTGTAGCAGTTACTCGTACCAAGAAAGGTCAGATTTGTTTTTTTTTTTAACATTTTTATAGCATACTATGTAAAGTAAACGAAATGTCTAGATATGATCCAGTCATCCACTCACTAAATTAAAAAATATAGTTTATTGGGTAGCTGTTCAATATAATTTAATGAACATTGGAGTTATTAAGTATATGGTAAGTAGATAAGGTGTTAAGGAAGTTATTTTTGTGAATTAATTAAAATCGACTTAGCTTTGTTAGTAGAATGTTGTTTTTTTTTCGAACAATACATTTATACTACCTATAAGACGATAATGAATTAGACCCAGTTTTATTACTGCAACCATTAAAATATTGCTGTGTCGAAAGCAACGAGGTCGAGACGAGATTATTTTATCTTATTTTATAGATTAGATGTAAAGTATCAGCCACAGTCATGTTAAAGAGCAGAAGTCGTTAAAAGTTAACTTTATTCGCTATTTATCAGCAATAATTTAGACTAAAAGTGTAAAAATCATGATTGAATTACAATATGTTGAGGTGCGACTTGGTTGTTGAGCAACATGACACAAATATGTATTAAAAATTACAAATATTGAGTCACCAACATGCATTTTTCTTCAATAATTCAATTTCAATTCATCTATAACAGCTGAGACGCAACCGGCTTTAAGTAAACATGAACGTTAAATGGTAGTGATTTGTAAACGCAATAACAAATTGTGAGTTAATCGGGTTCACGTTGCAAGCCTCATAAAATGTAGTTTCATAAGTGCCAATATGTTTTGCAAGGACGATCAGCTCGATGCGTCGCTGTGTGCGTGTTGCATTAATGTAATCAGTGTTGCACACTGCGCTGCGCACGCGCTGCTTATTTACGGCGGATTACGCGCGCAATCAAGTCTCGTCTCCAGAAAATAACTACCAATTCCGCGGAGACATCGCATCACGTTCAAACAATGTATCATTATCCTACTCTTTAAGGGACCTTTGTGATCATAGGACAGAAAGTCCATACATTAGTACCTACATATTACTTAAGTTAGCATAATTTAAACATAAATTGTTATTAGAAATTCACAGTACGTACCTTGGGTCTACTTTGGTACCTTGTATTTTATTTAGGTCATGTAGATATATAGTTAAGTTGTAATATAATGTAAGCATCTAACAGACCAATAATAAGTTTAGTTTTATTATAAGAAATTGGCTAAACTATAACGCACTTTGTTCTAAAAATATACTGACCGGTGATGTCTGATTCACATCACGTAGATATTATATGCGCTATGCAATTTTTTATTTTATTGTGTAAAATCTACATATGCAGGTTTTGTTAGTGAACGTATTTTTATTCTATAATTCTAAGTTCAGCATGTAAGAATTCCTACGTTATATGCTACCTACTACGAAAATAGCCAATTCTGTGTTATAATGTAATTTACCTATTTGACTGTATCGTTTATATAATATTCATTTCATTAACGAAAAGTTCATAGAGAGATTCACGCGGGAACATGAAACCTTGTTCTGAACCTGAACCCAAGTTCGGTTTGGCCCGACTTTTATAGGTCAAGTTGTGGGCGGCGTAGTAAAGTTCATGGGTCAATTTTCATTAGCATTTCGCCACGTGGTGCGACATCTAAACCTAGTTTAGAGACATGAGTTTGTTATTGTTTCCGACCGAACATGCTCGTGATGGCGCTACCGCTGTGGATCCGTTGTTTCACTGCCATTTTGACGGGCATCGATTTGTCGTGGTGCGGTCGTCGTTCCGGACAGCTGTGTATTGCGATCGATGCGCCGTCCTTGAACTCTGTCACCGCGCACGCGCTGTACCGCGTCGGGCGTCGCGTCGTGGCCAGGGCCACGGTACGCGTTTCGGCTACCTCGCTCCTCACCCCTACTTCCACCCCAACCCCCTGGCTCTTTCATTCATATCATTCCTGCGGCGATGCCCGAACGGAGAGCACATTGCTTCTACCACTCGGCAATTTAAATATTGATTCGGACCCTTAAGAGATTACCCCGAAAAATTAACAATCGTATTCAGTATGTAATTGAGTTAAAACGCTTCGCTTGTTCGTTTAGAAACCAGTGTATATTTATATCGCCTTTAGTTGCAATAAAAATGTGACCATATTTTTTTTGTCGTCCTCATCTCAATTAAAATATCTTTATTGCATTTACTGAAAATGTATAACTTATATAACAAAAATCAATAAAATAAAATATTGATGCCCCTTTCTATACTAATATGATCGGTGCCCGAATTAAAAATATGTTACCGAACCGTTTCCCAAGTATGTGTCAGTAAACAAACCGTGTCCCTTTCACTATGCGACTATTCGATATCAATTTATTGTATGAATAATATTTTGTTACTTTTATATTAAGTATCATAAGGAGTTTGTGCATTGAGATTTAATAAGTAAGTTATTTTGGTCGATAAAGAGGCATGCCCGTAGTAAGTCAGTATTGAGAGGCTGGTCGAGCGCGCAGGGCCCGTATGAATGAACGCGCCGTGGGCGGCCGCAAGCAAACCCATTCATTCATTACTTTGGAGGCCAGTCCTCATGAATAATAACGTAACGAAATCCGTAACGCTAATTATAATACAGCTGCCTGATAATACGCACATCTCAACTAACATTTTGCTCGTGACCTGTTAGAAATGCATTTCATATTTTACATTCTAAATCGTAAGACATGACATAAATAAGTATTTATGTAGGTAGGTATTACTCAACTTTGAAAGTTAGATGGGGAACGTGTTAGGAGTGTAGGTGTAAGTGCGTATATCAACCGTTGCGTATATCCGCAATCCGTTCATGGACGAGGTTTAGTTGCTCAGTAAACGGAGCAGTTGGGCGTAGGAGTCAAGGTAAGGACTGCAGGTTTCCACTCGGCACAGATTAGAGGCATTGTCTCCGCCAACACACTGGTCCGTTGAAACCTTCTGCCGGCGAATGCCATACTTTTGAGCTTTTGACTCATCGCATGTGTTCGCTTTACATGTGTGTATTTCAGCATTTAATGTAGTGTAGTGATGTAACGGAATGAAATGTTTTCTATGGTGACATTATACATACATACATCCATAACCGTCACGCCAGGTAACTTTATAATTATCTGTATATTCAACATTGGAAAAATGTCTCAATGAAATGCGTACTGTGATTAATTTTCAAATACGACTGGTGCTATTGTTAGTAGTAGAGATAGGCTGAAATATAATTCAGAAATATATTTGCGAGTTTTCAGGTCTATGATTTATGAGGTCTGCACATTTGTTTATATTGTAGGTACTTCTCGCCGAAGAGAGAAGTTCCACCCTCATCAGTGTAACACGTGGCAGTCTTCAACTGTCCGATTCTGCCAAGAACGTGCAAATTTTAAGATGGGCCTCCCTCCATCGATTTTCCAATACTCGATAGGATGGGATACTTAAAAATAGCTTATGATGAACTTAGAACTATGGGTGAATGCTAGTTCATCAGATTATGATCGTAGACTTCGTAGAGCACGTACTTGAACCGTGACTGGGGTTCGGACGTGGAAAAAGGTGGTAAAGGTGGACGTAAAGGTGGTAGAACCCTCTGGTTCGACTCCGGCGGCACCACGGCCACACCTATATCTGCCTTATAACAGCAGTGTTAAGCGCTGCTGTGTTCCGGTTTGAAGGGTGTGGTAAGGGATACTTTTTCGAGGCATTCCAGCTTAGTCCTCAGGGGTAGCGGCGCATCTGTGGGCGACCCGAGATAGGAATCTAATCTTATCAGGGGTCGATTACAAATATCCATGGGCGGCAGTAGCC
>DWQT01003689.1:0-12162 GCA_018244895.1 Myscelus amystis hages | reverse complement strand
GACCTCTACTCGCCGAAAGGAATATTCCTACCAAATTTCAAGTCTCTAGGTCTTCTGGTTCCAGAGATATCGTGATGTGTCAATATATTGCTATATATATAGAAGATTGTGCAGAAATCGATATTTGTATCGCAATTCTTCTCCAAAATAACTCTCAGTCGCCAATCCTCTATAAACCGACCCTTCACTTAGCGCGAGATTCCACCTGTCATATCGAGTTAGGTTAAACACTTCGAGATACGGGACTCCGCGGAAATCCTCCGAGCTGAGCTTCAAACTGATAACATCTATTTCGGAATCGAGTGTGACGAAGATACCTTCCAAATAAACATCTCGAGAAACAAAACCGACATCAGATTCGGTGCACAACGTACATTTAATATACGTCCATCATGAGCAGTTAACGATTTTATGAAGACATAGGATCAAATTCGTCGAAATACGAGTATTAGGATAGCCTGAATAAAAATAAGTGAATTATACATTTAAATGGCTATATGGTCACTAGATAGGTCATTTACCTAAAAAAAAACCATCCACATATAAATGTATTTGCACACAATATTGTGTGTTATCGTCGCAGAGTTTCATCAAAATCGGACCATTGATTCGAATGGACTATCGACGAACGACAACTAAATGAACATTGTCATTTTTGTTGTTGGAAAGTTCTGAGTTTAAATCAATACTAATAAGTGCGAAAGTAGGTCTGTCTGTTTGTTTGTCAGGCATTAACTGAAATTCGCCTGAACAAATTGTGATGAAATGTACATGGGGATAATGTGAATAAATAGTAAATTGTAACTACCGCCATCTGTTAACAAACCTCGAAAACAACACCGAACTGAGTATAATTTCATGAGAATTTTCTCATATTGTCGTTTGTGTTTTTAGTGACGGTTATTGACATCGATATTTGGGTTTCGGCGGCGCTGCGCGAGTGTCAGATAAACCGTTATACGTGAATATATACAAGACAGTACGTTGAGACAATTATGATCGATATTAGGCTATTTATTCAATAATATGCCTCGCTAACATATCAAGGTTGTTGTTCGCCATTTAAGTTTTTGTTAGATATGTTTTGTCGGTATGTCAGTAGATATATAAAAATTGCGACATTTTATCTCAATTAAAATTGGGAATTTTCCGTGCATAGCTATTTTATTCCAAATAAGGCAATTAATTGCCTCTATCATGGCAACCAGATAGCTGACAAACTTAGATATTATATAATACTTATACAGATATTTTTATTACACACAAATATTTGTCCTGGACGGGAATCGAGCCCACAACCCGCGAGTAAACAGTTGAACTATGTAACCACTAAACTTTTGAAGTAACTTCATTAACGTTTCAAAATGCCGAGCGCAGCTGCGCTGCATTACTGTGAATGTGATCAAATAATTTATTGTGCGTTAATCAAGATAAAGATCGATTTTGAGAGTAAGTTCTTACTTTAATTGATCGTAAAGGTGTTCGTAAAATGTCCGGTGTTTCGCAAATTTTATTGTCTGTAAGTGTCAAGAATAAGTGTCAAGAGAATTATTTATGTTCTGTAGTTTGGAATTTTGTTAACAACAAAATATTCTCGAGAAGAACAATTCTTTTTTTTCGTTTCTCGTATAAGCTACGAGAGTGTTGTCCGAGATTAGATACGTTTGTATACATATTTAAATATTTTGGAGGGCATTTGAGCATATATAATTTACAAAATTCGATTAGGTATTTATTATAAAATGCTAAACTGATTTTACACTTATTACAAAAGCACATATAAGTTTAAATATCGGTCTCTTGGTCTAGAAATGTAAAGGTTACAGACACTGACAGCTAGGCCGAGGGTGTGGGTTGATTTTCAACTAGGGTAAACATTTGAAAGGTGAGCAATATATGTATATAGTTATAATATAGTGGATATATGGTATGTATATGTAAATCAGTTGTCCAATGACCATGAAATGGACATTTCATTGAAGAGTTTTTAATGAGACAACCGCGTGTAGTTAAGGTAGGATTGTTATTTAATGTAGCCTTAAACAAGTGAATATGGATATTGGTAGTGGATTTCGCGCACCGAGCCGCGGCTAACAACTAGTGTGCTACAAGACCTCGTGTCCATATAAAAGCGAACATAAAAAATCGTGACATATCGGGAGGCACGCGAACGCGTACATTTCGCCGATAAGCATCTCCTGAGGTAACCTCAGCCGCGGCGACCAAACTAGTTATTTGAAGTTTACCTAATGCCAGACACGTAGGTGACCTAGAGGTAACTCGCAATGCACACATGTAGGTATCAAGACTAACTCACAACCAACCGGATTCTAGATAAAATCGGACAAATTTATTATTTAATAACAGTCAATGACCCAACAAGGTTTGCCTCGCGTCTGGCGATGACTCGGTACTTGGAATCAGTAATTTACTGTGAAATATTGTAGACTTACTATCCTAACACTCGACGATTTTTTGTAGAAACTAGAAATAATCGAAACAACACATAAAACACACGTTTTATACAAACGCAGCGAAGGTATTACGATTTATTATTCAAATTATTGGCTCACCAAAACACGACTCCAGGACAGTCATAAACTATATTATACAGTTGTTAAGAGCCCCATTTTTTAAAACTCTTCCATAGAGCTCCATGCAACATACCTCAGATCGTCCCTATATTAGTCGCAAAAATGCATTGATAAGTTAACTTTAACCTCCCTAATTAGTTAAAATTAATGTATGCTTTGTGGTTCATTACCCCGACAACAATACGTAAGTGGAGTTGATTATATCGTATATAGAGAGAATATCTTAGCTCATCCAATCTGCTCTATATTGGATGACGTTGGCATGCAAAGTTTCGTTTCTGGGTCAATTGGGCGTGCAAGGACATAGGGGGAATTATTGATATTGATTACAGCACACTTAGCGCGAAATTAGTCTCTCGGGTGTGACCCGCCACCTTCGTACATGATTCTTAAAACGCAATTTGATGAGAAAATCATTTCAATGCAATAAATTTCCCTGTAAGCATTTCTTGACTTTTATGACGTGGCTTTTCAAACAGGTTCCAGAACTACATTAATAAGGCATAAACGACACATACAAATGTGCAACATAAAAACATGTGTCCTGCTGGGAACCGAACCTGTTAACCTCCGTGCGGACTCAATCTTCGGTCGCTACTAAACAAACCGGTATATTTATATTGATGTATAATATAATCGAGATATTTCAGATTAATTATTACTTGTTGCTTCGCTCGTACTCCCGTGCAAATGAGAAATTTTCCTGTATAAAAAAGCAATCTACATAGGTATATCTTAACTAGGTAAATACATTAGAATATCACAAATCAAAAACTCATTCAAACGGCGTTTTTATTTCCCGTGGAAACAGCCAACAAACAAAAAGTCAAAAACTTCAAAAACTGTTTTCCGAATTCTATATAATGTAACCTTACACTTACTAACTATAGTCCAAAATAATTTATCTATCTTTTATCCTATTTAAGGACTTATTATAAGTAGCTATAGAGAAATAATTCAATGTAAAAGAACTACTCAACGGGTCGGCTGTAAATTGCAGTTCAAACAACGCTATTTCAAATTAAAATGCATCGATTAATTTAAGTATTCTGTTAATATAACTGTTTATTTGGTGTATAAGTCTGGTTAGTGGGAAAAGCCGAAAATGTGAAGTTAATTGCGTTGAACAATAGCGGCTTAACCGTAATGAGTATTTCATTAAGCGGGAAACGCGAGCCAATAGGCAATCAGATTTAAGCTGCCCCGAAAACACGAGTCGTAATATTGTCGCCGGGCGCCAACCAAATACTTATCTATTTTTCCGCTGGATTGATTACATCCTCGTATTCTATGTTTTGTATATAGCACTTCCATTCGGCAGGCTTTTCCAGCGATTTAGGATTGCTTAAATTTCCAATTAATGTCAGCCTATACGAACCCTGGATCCTCTCCATAATACACCGTTTTGTAAAATGGGGCTTATGAAGAAGTTCACATACAATACCACGTATCGAAAACAATCAGTGATTCTCGTTTAGACGACTGTTGTTACACCATAAAACGTAAAGAGCGATACGGTCAAGATCTGCTCGTGTTAGGAAATATTGACGCACGTGGCACAAAAATAGTTTAAAGTGTATGATGATTTGTGCCAGGCGTTCAACGCTCGGGCTGAACACTGTCACGTAAGAATAGGGATGCGTCCACACGGGCAGT
Organism: Myscelus amystis hages; assembly: GCA_018244895.1. Classification (NCBI taxonomy): domain Eukaryota; kingdom Metazoa; phylum Arthropoda; class Insecta; order Lepidoptera; family Hesperiidae; genus Myscelus; species Myscelus amystis. The sequence continues at coordinate 7,912 of DWQT01003689.1, read as the reverse complement.
GTTCACACAGGTGACAAAGTATTTTGGACAAGTATGTACGCTACAAATTCGTCTGGCCTCCGCTAGCTTATCCCCTGACCTGTATAGTAGAATAATTAATACTTAAAACTGAACCGTTCACAAATCGATATTATGATATACGTATGCATCTGATATTAATTTTTATTTGTATATTATATACGTTTGCTAAAGTAGCACTTAGTTTTATAGAACTGGTTGGTAGTTATGTTAATTCTCTTGTATTTTGCAATTAATCATCAAGATAGTAATTTAATCCTTGACTAACAAAAAAATGCCGGTAAATATCCGTTACCAAAATACTTTACATGTAATATCTACATATTATACAGATGTACGTACGAGCAGCCTTGTAGTCATGTCAAACATTTAAATGACATAGTCACATCGTAGATTTATTACGTTACATGTCGATAAAATTCGTAGCCCAAGGTCAAGAAGCGGTGAGTGAGCAGCGTTTTTATCGAGAAAACGTTGAACGCAGGCGGCTGGCGTGGCGGGCCACTAATACAATCGACGAGAAATTCTACCGAACCACGATACTGACGATAAGCCACGTCGCACGAATAAAGCGGGGTAACCGTCAAAATATCGTCGAGTATCGCCTCGCGTACCATATAAAAACAATCGTTGTTAATTATCTTTACGAGGTGTGCGCGGTGGGTGAACGCACCGGCGTGGCACGCTTGGCCCGTCGCCAACTCTCACGGTAAACGCTCCTAATCACCGAGCTCTCGGCCAGTTAGTATTCACCTGATAGCTTATGAACGCCTGGTACTCGTTAAACAATCGAAGCTACGCGATATCCGCGGCCGCGTCCACTAACGCACTGGATTCCTACAGATTGAGGTCGTACATTTCATAAATAACACATTTGTCATATTATAAATATCGCAGCACTGTTTAGTGTTCGATACGTGTACGATGTTCGACGTACCGGGTAATTTTGTGAATGGAATTGTACCATTCAGGAAGACGTTACTTTAACATTTATAACACGTAAATACGACGATATTGTATTGGGAGACGGAAAAGCAAATCGCAAGGACATAGGTACCTTGAAGTTTTATATTTCAATCTTAATGCCAGCACGCTTGCCGGCAAGCGACGGTGAACCGATAATCGCATTTCCTCTCTAATGTGTCTTGCGTTGAGCTTCTGACAAGAAATCTAAAAGTCGTTAGATTATGCAATACTTGTGATTGTGTGTTTTTGTAACCGCAGCGAGATTTACATTGGAGCGATAACGTATCTGTTATCGGTTATCAACCCCGCTATCTCGCGGTGCACTGACATAGACCTTATGTTACCTCACCTCGGCTTCCGGTAGGGATGCATGCAAGCAAATAGAAGCGATTCATACGTTTCTAAACATTTAACATTTTCGTGTAAATAATGCGTTTTATCGCTAACCGATATTTCCCAGTAATGTGTGATTATTTTTTAGACGGCTTGATACAGCTTCAACCCTATTCGGTTACACGAAAATGCGATGAAGTTACGTATTTTTATGCCGACGAAATATCAAAGTTGTTTTAGGTACCTATACGCCACCGTGGAATGTTATTGCGTACAGTCGGCGGCGCAGCTGCCGCACGAGACATCGTAATCGCAAGCTACAATCGACTTTTATGTGCGGATTGGAGTGTTTATAATGGCGTACGCGACATTGATAAGGTGAAGAACTGTGGGCGCGTGTACCAGGCCACCATGAACGACACGAAGCTGATAACGTGTGGTAACCCATTGCCGAACATTTGACGTTTCCGCCTAGACGGCCGCGGCGACGTGAGGTCATGATCGAGTTGCGTAATCTCATATTTTTGCGATTCTCTGCATAATCGCGAAAGGTAATTGAATACAATAGCCGCTTGATTTATATATCATGCCCAGAACGGATGTTTCGCATTCCTATAAGCTTCAAAGTTACAGGTTACGCGGTAATTTTATGAGTCATAAGGTCTCTTCGCTTTGCACTGGCCTGAACTCGCCAGTTCACTGCATAGGTAAACGCTTGTACACACTGGTTTGAAATGTATTCAGCGTTTTTTATTTTAGCCAATCAATGATATGAAATGGATTAAGAAGTTATTTAAATGAGAAGAAATAAGGTAAAGTATACAATGGTTGACAATTACAAAGTGATTCCTCGTGTTGAACACGGCTTTCACCGATGGGTTTCTGCGCGACTATTATATTTTTTTATAACAAAGAAATCTAATAATACTACTAAGAAAAAATATCATAGTAGACTAGAATTCATGATGTTTTGTATTGGCTTTGTTTATATAGCAGTTGTTAAAATCGTCTTCTGAGTTCAATCATATTTGGATGAGTAACGAAAGGTGTTTTGGGTTATCGACGTTTTAGCCCACAGATCTCCACCGCTGGGCAGCTCAGTCGTCCACTCACGAAATCATAAACACAGTATGTCTATTAAGAGTGAGCGTTTGAGAAGACTCGAAGAAGAGTATTAGCACAAAACGTCAATTCCAATGCAGGCAATGGTCGCGTCACTGTATCAGTATTTTGAACTTTCGTACATTATACCTGCGAAATATTTTTCGAAGGAAAACTTTTATTGTGCTATGTCAAACGTGTATTTTAATTTGAGTGCATTTGCCTCAGTCTTGGTGCTTGGATTTTTTCAACTTATTTGTCTTCTATAAACCTTCATGTATATAAATCCTATTACAAAGGTAAATGTACTGAGTTAATAGTTACGGGCGCGGCCATAATGCTTTAATGTATTGGAATATTTTTTTGCGTTATTGGAGTAAACGAGTCTGCAGTTGATGACTTGGTCACAAGGGATTGGATGTGAGGACAGCCATAGCAAATCTTAAATAGAAGAGCGTTCGGTATACATTGCTACTATGCTACTCTAAACAGTCGCTTTTTTCGCTGATGGAGTGGCGATGGGCAGCGAATGACTATTTTTTTCTTGTCATTTTCTAACTTGCACTGAGTTACATATAACTAGTTATTACCCGATTTAATATACATGGCAACAAATGATTTTAAAACAATGTTTCATCCTTTGTTAAACGATTTTAAAACGTACAATAAAAATAGTCTCTGCTTTTTCTATTCTTGAATTCGTCGTAATTTTGAACTAAATTAATTAAGATGTTTTACCATGAAAACACAACAAACAGATAACAGATCAGCGATACGGATTCAATAGACTAAATTCTTTGATCTAACGAGTAATTTTTGTATTCGCTTTGTTTATAAAAAAAATTCATAAAATATATCAGAAAATATTCTTGTTCATTGACGAACTCTGAAATTTCGTCAAAATTTGTTAGCTTAAGTTTATGTTCCGACGCCCTTCAGCAGCATTGCATCAAAAGCCGAATGTAACGTCAACGTACCGAAAATGATTCTATTTTGGAGATCACCGCACCCAGTCGGTGCTTTGGTGTCTGAACGGCTCTTAGGTCGAATTTTATGTATGTACACGATCGAGCTGAATTTAATGAAATTTCAACCTTAAACTCAACATAACAAGTCACGCGTACCTATTCTTTAAATGAACCACATAAGGCGTATCATTTTCGTAACAGCGTATTTGAACACCAGCCACTATAGTCATGGTACTGTAGATTGAACGTGGATTGTCGCCAAACCATCAATGTTCATATTCGCGATACATTGTCTAGTCACTATTTAACACCGGACCCTTGAAATTTTTTTAACGTAAAGCATCTTTGATCCTGACACTCATTTAATTATAATATTTATCGCAACCAAATTTTAGAGTCATTAAATAATTATCACTAATTTTAGATATTATCTAAATTACGAATTACGAAATTCCGCAAGATGAAATTAGGCTCTATTTCGTTTTATATTTGAAACATTCATCGTCTCACATAAATTTCATTATATTTTATACCAAAATAACAATTTGCTCAATAATAACAGTAAATTAACTTATCGCAAAAATTCCAACATTTTACTAATCTTCACAAATTGGTCGCCGACAAGATTAACATCCCCGTATTTTAAAAGCGAAAATATTCGGCGTTTGTTTATTATTTTGTCTCGCTTGCTCTTGGATAATTCGAAATACAAAAGTAAGGGACGAGGCATTCAAATGCTAAATAAGGATCTATCGAGGCTATGAAGGTGTTTGTTTATTCGTAATGAATCTCATTAATCAATAGACCTTGTGTTTTCTCTTTTAAGTTAAAATGAAATAGGTATATTATTTTGTTCGACCGCTAAATATTTTGTTTAATTTCCGTTCGAAACAATCTCAAAGGTTTTATTTTTTACGCGGACCGTTCAGGCCTTACTCGGCCAGTACCGACATTCCGATGGACGCTAAGGTGCACACTGATTTATAACAAAACAATGTAATGAAACTTAATTCTCTCCGACTTATCAATAAAAAAGCAAAACCTTGGAAATAAAGCGGCAAATATAATACGATAATTACGAAATATTTGTTTGTCTCATGAAAGGCGAAACTAATTCAATTTTCGGAATTATGCCCGACAAACAGGGAGCGTTGTCGAATTAAGACGTAGTTGAAGCGATTTTATTCAAATTCAATCGGCGATAGCTGGACAGATAAAAAACATTTCTACTTCACTTTATGAGAGTTATTTAAATTTTCGCGCCAACAATGTCGCGAGCAACAGCTGCTTCAGCACAAAGTGGAACTCAATTGAACATTTAACAAAAAACCTAAAGGTTCGCCCTTTGAATTGAAGTCATTATTACTTCACCAGCTGACAAGAAGATTTCCCCTTGAGCCTCCTGATATGGACCTTGAAGTACAATGAACAGCGAATAAAAAGACAGGTATTCCCTTTATACCGACCCTTCAGATTCGCCGCCATTGCTCTGTTACCGGGCGCCTTGAAACATTATTAGACATGTTCACATTCAAATAAATATTTATCGACGTTACTAGTCTTAACGAGTCTTGGTTATTATGCGTACTATCGCGCACACGTGCATTAGACACTTTTGATATAGAAACAACACTTCTAGACTATTTCTCGTAAGTAAAATTTCCTGTATAATTGTTGCTTATTTCACTTTTCGGATATTCAAATAGTTGCGCTACGTGTTGAATACGTTGCTCTAATTTAGTCAGCTATCACCTCAACGTGCCATCTAATACGCATCAACTGTGGAGATTACAGAGACAACCTTGAACCTGAACTCAATTTATGTTCTTGACTCTGCGACCTTGCAGTTTGTCACGTTACATGTAAAAGCGGTTAACACGATATTCGAAAATGAGTTTAGACCGATGAAGGCGTCGGATTCGCGTGAGCTAGACGCTTCAGACGATACATTCGGTCAGTCGAGTGAGCGGCCACCTCAATAGGCCATCTAAAGTCGATAGCCATCTCGGCCTTGAGATTTCGACAATGACCCTGCGCGCGGACACCGCACGCGTCGCAAGTTCACGACCGCTATACTTGCGAAAGATTAACGTCGATTTAAACATTGTACTACAAATATTGAATCGCGACTCCGTTTGAAGGTTGTCGTAGGCAGGAAGTGGGCTGTTTCGTACTAGGAATCCGTTGGCGACGCGCCTTGTATTAAATGTTAATCCTTTTTAAATTTTATTATTATGTATTACAAAAATAAAATCATATTACTCGAGGTGATAAAGACGCGAGCAGAGAATGCGTTTGAAATTAGAATAAAAATATAAATTTAAAAATTTGTCCAAAAACAATAGTAGATAGATAAAATTAAAACGATATTAACTGTTTAACTGTTTATTGCAATTTATAATATGTACGATCGTTAAAATACTTTTGTTCGGTGAGACAATTCATCTAGTACTACAAAACAAGAAGCCATTAAGTGGAAGAAAAGCAAGAGGCCCGCCCATTGTACAAAACAATAAAGGGTAAATGAATAAACGAAAACGAACAAAATTATGATATTGCTAGTATAAGAAGCATTGTAATATTAATATCTGACTGAAACATATTATTACAAAGAAAAGTATTAATATTCGAACACACTGCAGCGAGCGGTCTCCGCCCAATTTGTTAGGTTCCGGCACATCGCAGCTCGTGTGTTTTGCCGGCAAGCTTGAGATATGGCATTTTTAATAAGTGTGCGTAAAGCATTGCTACACTGAAAGATTGTTACGTGAAGATATTAAGGATGTTTAAAAAGTTCGTAAACTCATACAACTGGACTTCCAAAGCGACCATAAGAATTTACAACGAATTAATTAAAATGTATGAGTGTTTTTAATTTAAAGGAGGTAAAAAATGTATGTAGCTAAGCTCTGCTACATAGCTACAAGAATATATTTATGTAAACCTTTAGGAGACCACTGTTTGGAGCTGCCAAAAGGAATCCAGCTGTCTCCAGCTGCTATTGAATTGTAACTACATACATACACAAACATCACGCCATATCCCTAACGGGATAGGCAGGGCGCAGCGAGTGCCAAATACCTCTGTCCTTACAAACCTGCCATGCTTCATCCTCATTCATCACTCGGTTTCGGATACTTAACTCCCCGTCAGCAAGGGTCTGACCTATTTGGTCGTGATATTTGGTTGTGAGTACATCTTACACAGTAAAGGTGCAGTGGAATAAGATCACCCGCGATATAATACAGCGTGCGCCGCTCCAGCCGAGAGGGTGAGGTGACGCAATACTCATTGTGCCAACTTCGGCGGCGTCTCGCAGTTCATTGTCGCGCCCGCGTCCCTTTATTTACAATAATTGCCGTTGTATGAACAACATTTGTTGTCAATTACACGTGAAAATAAAGCTCCGTGCTCCTTTTAACCTAACAGTACATTATACAAATGCTATTGCAAGTGAATCAAAGTTATTTCCCCGATAATTAGTAATAATATTGTTTATTGTTTCGATTCTTTCTTGTTTATGTCATTTGAATATTTATTTAGTGTGTTCCAATTATTGTCACTCCGTCCTCGCGCTATTCGAACTACGGGATGAAATAAGGCGGGTGCACTAAAAATTTGACGTAATGGTTGTCAATCCAATCCTCTGGAACTTTCGATGTAATTTTTATTTATTTTTGTTTTTCACTTATTTAACTTAAGCTGTTTATGTTATGTTGATAAATTTTATGCCCTATTTTTTCATTAGTTATCAATTAAATTAAATAACGCAATAATACACTATACAAACATTAGCAATAGTTGATGTAATATGTTAAGAGTAGCAAAGAACAAGCATCATTATTTACTGATATAATGTGTTTCTGCGGACGAAATCCATATCCATATGCTATAAGCTCATATACATATATCAAGCCTGGCTTCTAAGGGGCCTCAAATGGTGGTACAGATGGAATTACTTTCAGTATTGGCGCCGAGAACCTACTCGCGATAGAAACTACGTTCATTTCACGACGACAGAGACTTGTTGATTCTGTCAAATATGATGTAATTTTTGGATACTATGTCGACATCGGATTAAATCGATCTTTTGGAATATATTATGTAATTATTTATGTTAAATAATAATAATTGGGACAAACCCGTTTAATACTTCTAGTAAAAAACTTCTTTGATATAAGCAAATTACATTTAACGTGATTTCTAAGCGTCCGCATTGCGTAGGTACAGCAAAACAAGGTACCTACAACGGAATACATTGAAAAACTCAATTTCGTTTCAATGCGGCTGTCTTACGTCCCGGCTGCGCGTTATTTTAGCAAATGTTAGGGATTCGCGGCCGCTCCCGCATTGTACCACGTGTTGCTAACATAAGGCACGTATCGTGTCATGCTAGTACAACCATCGCTCCAATTATGATGCTCTGGTACTTCGCTTTCTATTTTATTGATTGGCGCAGTCTGCGTTCTGGTTCGCCGGTCTACGTTTCAAGATGACAAGACAGATTAGAACACAAGGCGTTCCAT
>DWQT01003688.1:0-12165 GCA_018244895.1 Myscelus amystis hages | reverse complement strand
ACGCACTATATCTACCCGACATTAATGTGACATTTTGTAATTAATAAATCGGGCAGTCGTCCACGCACTCCGGAGCTTGCGGCACGCGCTTACTTAACGAATTCGTTTTATTTCACCACCTACAAATCTGATCCTTCGCGCCAAATCTTACCAGTACTATGTTTAAAACTCCTCCACGTGATAGGCTGATGCCCCTTAAAACGCGAGAAAAGTTGAGTGAGCGGTTAGACTGCGCGGCCGGCAACGTGCTCGCCGCAGATCGCGATAATAAAGAACAAAGTGTTTGTGCAAGTACTGTGATGAGTTCGCAAACCCAATCGCAACAAGAAAAACCGGTGTTTAAAGTGCCCGCGGAAGCTAAATCGGAAATTAAATATGAGAATATCGGCTCGGCGTCCGCGTCATCCACGTCGACGCCATCTTCGGTCGTCAGGCGCAAGAAGCTCGAACTGGAGGCCGCCGAAGCCAAAGCGAAGATTTAGTTACAGTTAATTGAAAAGAAGCTGGAGTATGAATTAGCCGTGGACGATTACGAAACGGACGGTCATGGCAAGCGTAAGTCAAAATGTCCCTCGAGAACGCACACTCGCAGCCAAAAATCGGTAATAAACGAGTGGATGGAGCAGAGTGAGGCACAGCGGTCGCCGCTACCAGAAGCAGCAGCGGCAGCAACGACGGAGGCAGCGCGGATACCCAGTGAACAACCGATTCGCGCACAAGCCCAGGGCCCTCCGGTCGACGGTATCCTGCAGCTCGCGCACACGTTGAAGGGCATTATGGTGACGACGTCCAGCCAGCGGGAAGAACGCTTGCTCACGCGGCTATCCACGCCGCGCGAGCTGCCTACCTTTAGTGGTGATTGCATAGAGTGGTTGCACTTCAAGAGTGCATACGAAGAATCTACTAGTGTGTGCCAATTCAGTGACTCCGAAAACTTGTGGAGATTGAGGCGAGCTCTGCGAGGCGAGGCCAAGGAGGCGGTGACGGACTTGCTCATCGGTAACACCGCGCCGGCTGCGGTCATGGAGGCGCTGGAACTGAGGTTTGGCAATTCCGATATTATTATACAACACCTCACCTCACAAATGAAAAAGCTATCTCCTTTATCAAATAATTATCAACACGACATTATCGTATTTTCCATGAAAATTAATAATTGTGTTGCAACATTGAATTCGTTAAATCAACATGATTACCTACGAAGCCCCGAACTATCAGCCGCAGTGGTCTCCAAGCTGCCCAGCGTGTTGTTAAGTAAGTGGACCGACTACGCGTACACCAGGCTGTCCACAAATATTCCGAAGCTGCAACTATTAGCTGCATTTTTAAAGAGAGAGGCAGAAATGGTTTCCGTCGTTGGTGTCACACATGTGCGGGACTATAAAAAACCCGAAATAATACAACCCAGCAGAAAATACGATGGTAAGCCTCGTCCCGGTAGCTATAATCGACCTGTATTTACTACAACTGCCGGAACTTCTTATACTCTGTGCAACTTCTGTAAAAAATCAGTTCATTCGTTATCGGAGTGTCGTCTATTCAAACGGGCTATGAGAAAAGATAAATGGAGATATGTTAAATCGAATAATTTATGTTACTGTTGTTTACAAGAAAAACATGAGCGCAATAGTTGCCCGGCACCCGTGTGCAATATAGATAACTGCGGGCTCGCTCATCATCGCTTGTTGCACTACAATAAGCCCGCAGCCGCGACAACAACATCAGCTGAGCAGAACGAGGAGCGACGGACACCGTCCCCGGCGCGCCAGCCTGGTGACTCATCCGCGCGCCGCGAGACCGTGGCGCACTCCCTCGCAACGAGCGAGGCGCCGCGGCGCGGGAGCAGCCCGGCCCCGTCCCGCGCCCGCGCCCCCGACGGCCCCGGTCGTGTGCTACTCAAAGTGGTAAAAGTGCGATTAAGTGGACCTAAAGGTACTGTAACTACTTATGCATTATTAGACCATGGTGCTTCTATTTCTATGATTGATAAAAATTTAGTCAATGAATTAGGTCTTACGTCATCGCAATGTAGCCCTATAAAATTTATTGATGCATTTGGTATTGAGGTATTCCTATCCGATGCTGCTAAAATATGTACAAAATTATGTGGTTTTTATGAAAATCAATATTATGACGTAACTTTGCGACAAGTCGATAAATTAAAATTACCTGAACAAAATTTGTTAGTTGTTAATGATATAAGGTGTGAACATTTGTTGTCTGTAAAAGATATTGTATGTAGCGGAAGTATAGCGCCTCGCCTGCTAATCGGGGAAGATAATTATTATTTAATGGCGCCTTTGGAAATTCTGCATGGTAACAAGCAGGAACCTTATGCTACGAGATGTCGTTTAGGATGGTGCATTCATGGTCGCTATGGTCTCACTCACTCCTCCGTGGATGCGCATACATTCCATCTCGCTCACTCCGAGGCGCACGCGCACGAAAATAATATTATCAATGAACTTAATGATTTAGTTCGAAAATCCTTTGAATTAGATTCCATCGGAGTGTCGACCTTACGGCGTGAGAATACGGAACATTTAAGAGCGGTACGTATACTCGATGAATCGGCACGTCTGATAGGAAACAGATGGGAGGTCGGTTTGCCCTTCGTCAAGGACGAGTTCTGCATGCCGGACACCTACGATTACGCACGCTCCAGATTAAAAGGTATTATGAAAAAAATTCACACTGATAGCAGTTATGCAGAGAGATATCGGAGGGAGATGAATAAGCTCTTCGACCACGGCTACGCTCGAGAACTGGATGACAACGAACTCTCAGCTAGTCACATTTGGTATCTGTCTCATTTTGGGGTTCAGAACCCAAATAAACCTGAAAAATTAAGGTTAGTATTCGATTGCGCGGGAAAAGTAAACGGCAATTGTTTAAATGATTTTTTATTAACGGGTCCTGACTTATATAATTCTTTGTTAGGAATCATGTTACGTTTCCGGGAACATAAAATTGTCGTGACCGGGGACATTAAAGATTTTTTCATGCAAATAAAAATTCGCGATCAAGATCAGCACGTGTTTCGCTTTCTATGGCAAGAAAGTTTCGATGGGCCGGTTAAAAAATGTGTGATGCAAAATTTATTATTCGGTGCCACTTGTTCGCCTTTCGTGGCACAATATATTAAAAATAAAAACGCGGAAAAGTACCAAGACTTGCACCCCGACGCTGTCGATGTAATTATAAACGATCATTACATGGACGATTGTTTACATTCATGTGACGACGAGGCGCAGGCTATACAATTGGTGCGCGACATAACCGCTATTCATAAATCGGGCGGGTTCGAGATAACGCGCTGGTCGAGCAATAGCCGCCGTGTCTTGCAGTCTATCCCTTCCGACGCGCTCGCGCCTACGGCCGTAGAATTTAAACACGGCGCTACGAACACTAGTGAGCGCACTCTGGGATTGATGTGGCATCCTAACGAAGATTTATTTGGTTTTAAAATAGCTATTGATCGAATTTCACCTAATATTATGAATGGATCGGAACCGCCGACTAAGGCACAAATGTTAAGCATAATAATGTCGGTCTACGATTTACACGGCTTTCTTTCTCCATTCATAATAAAAGGGAAAATAATTTTTCAAAATGTACATCGTAGCGGTGTTGAATGGAATTGCCGCATCCATCCCGAGGAGCACGCTTTGTTCGTAACGTGGCTCTCGAACTTACAATGTTTACGCTCGCTTCGCATTCCACGGTTTTATTTCAATGCGCACGAATGGGTCGAGTGCTATTCGGACGCGCAATGGTTATCGTCGCAATCAAACGATAGCACGGGGCGTATTATCGATACGCAAATGCACATTTTTTGTGACGCTTCTTCTAAGGCGTACGCGACGGTTATATATTGGCGTTTCACTCGCTCCGATGGGCGCGTACTCGTTTGTTTCGTGAGCAGTAAAAGCCGCGTGAGTCCTTTACGTCCGATATCGATACCGAGGCTGGAGCTGCAGGGCGCGGTGCTGGCGGCGCGGCTCGCGGCCGCCGTGCAGCGCGAGCACAGGGACACGCGGCCCACAAAAAGATATTTTTGGACGGACTCGACCACGGTGTTACAGTGGATTCGTAGCGATCCGCGTAATTATAAGCCGTATGTAGCTCATCGTTTAGGCGAAATCGATGAGCTAACGAAGTCATGCGAGTGGCGTCACGTACCTACAGGTCTGAACGTAGCGGACGTAGCCACACGTGAGGACGCACCCGCACTCGTTTACTGCAGCGACTGGTTTCAAGGCCCTTCCTTTTTACGCCGTACCGAAAGCCAGTGGCCCAAGGACTTCAAGCGTATCGCGCCGCTGGAGGAAACGTTATGCGAGGAGCGGTCCGTGCACACCGTGATCGAACGTAGCTCAGATTTATCTTTGCCCAACGAGGATCATATCTCGAGTTGGATCACGCTGCTGCGCGCGACGGCCAGGGTACTGTTATTCATTAGAAAATGTCAGCGCAAACGGTGCACTTTAGACATTGTTCTAATGAAGGAGGCAGAGGACCTACTGATAAAAAAGTGTCAATACGATAGTTTTGGCACCGAACTGTCATATTTAAAACAAAATAAACAGCTGCCGTCTAACAGCCGGTTACTGCAGCTGTCACCGTACATTGACGAGTCAGGAGTATTGCGAGTCGGCGGTCGCATAGACAAAGCGGCAGGCGTGGAGCATCGCTTTAGACGCCCCGCTATCGTAGACGGCCGACACAAAATAACTCGCTTGTTAGTCGAGTACCATCACAGGCTTGCGATGCACGGTGCAAACGAACTCGTCGTTAATAATTTACGGCAACAATATTGGGTTTTACAGCTGAGGCCGACCGTCCGTACGGTTGCATCGCGTTGCTTATTCTGCCGATACAGACGAGCCAGGCCTCGACCGCAGCGCATGGCCGATCTGCCCGCCGCTCGGCTGCAACATAACAGGCGGCCATTCAGTTTCTCGGGAGTCGATTTCTTCGGCCCGCTCGAAGTCACAGTCGGCCGTAGACGGCACAAGCGGTACGGAATGTTGTTTACATGTCTCACCGTCCGTGCCATCCACATTGAGCTGACCGAAGACTTAACTACTGACTCCACTATAATGGCGCTACGACGAATGGCAGCTCGCCGTGGCATGCCTCAGGTAATTATATCGGATAACGGTACAAACCTTCGAGGCGCCGATGCAGAATTGAAACGAAGCATAGCCGAGGTAGACGCGGAGGCCCTCCGAGAGGCTGGCGTCGTACGCGGCGTGGAATGGCGCTTCATTCCCCCGGGTGCTCCCGAGATGGGAGGCAGCTGGGAGAGGATGATTCGCACGGTTAAGTCTTCGCTAAAGGTAATTTTAAAACAACGCGCACCCCATCCGGATACTTTAGCTACGCTGTTGGCCGAAGTGGAGGCGCTAGTTAATAGTCGCCCCATCACCCACGTATCTAATGACCCGAACTACCCCGAAGCACTTACGCCTAATCATTTTCTGATTGGCACGTCATCGACGAGCCCGCAATTCGGTAAGTACGACGATTCCGATCTGTGTCTACGAAAGAGATGGCGTGTCGCGCAGAGGTTAGCAGACATGTTCTGGGCGCGCTGGCTGAAGGAGTATTTACCTACTCTACTGCCACGCCAGAAATGGTCTGAAGATAGTAAGTCTCTAGAGGTAGGTGATTATGTGATCCTCGTCGACCCTAATCTGGAGAGGAGTTGTTGGCGTCACGGAGTTGTGAGTGCGACCCACGCGGCTCGGGACGGCCGCGTCCGCATTGTAGATGTGCGCACCCGCACGGGCGTGTTGCGCAGGCCGGTGACGCGCGTCGCCCTACTCTCACCGCGGGATTTTAGTAGTGCTAACTAGTTAGCACTAAGGAGGCAGGTTGTAGGCGACGCACTATATCTACCCGACATTAATGTGACATTTTGTAATTAATAAATCGGGCAGTCGTCCACGCACTCCGGAGCTCGCGGCACGCGCTTACTTAACGAATTCGTTTTATTTCATCACCTACACTTCTAACACTTCGCTAGTCTGTACTACCACGATATTATACACACTTCTGTCACTTCGCTACTCTGCGCTACAAGATTCTCTTCTGTTACTTCCCTATTCTATGGAACACGATATATCCACTTCTAACTACTCCACTACACGATGCGATACAATATAGTTGTGGTTGAGGATCTGTCCATCATTGCAACCAGCCAGCTGACCGGTCTACCATGCAATGGAATCCAGGGTAGAGCAGAAAGTACGGGGGGTAGGTACGGAACCCAAACCAACAAAACCCGGCTTCAGTAGACAGACGACTCACCACCAGACCATCGGGCCGGTCACGGTTACATAAGTAATTGTTACATACTCAAGTTATCTTACACATACCCATATTTGTACAAATAATCGTCTCTGTCTGTCTTTGGAACTTGCAGTCCACGTCAGGGTGTCTGCAGCATGTCTGTTCTTCTCTTTGCAGACCAAGAAGAGTCTGGAGGGTCACCTCAGGACGCACACGGGGGAGCGCCCGTTCAGGTGCAGCCGCTGCCCCGCGGCGTTCGGCTACGAGGCGACGCTGTACAACCATAATAAGCTGGTGCATCTCAAGAACAAGGTACTGGCACATGAGGCGTTCCGGTAATATTTTTGCGTATATCGGGTCTCAGTATGCTACTAATGTTTTCAAAAGTGATCTTATCATTGTGGCGATTGGCACATGGGGCGTTCCGGTGATATTTTTGTGTATATCGGGTCTCAGTATGATGCTAATGTTTTCAAAAGTGGTCTTGTCAATGTAGCTATTGGCACATGAAGCGTTCCGGGTTTACTTGTACGTGTATTATTTTCAAAACATTGACACATCGTTGCTAGTAGGTCGAGTAAAATTCGTTTACTGGTGTTCTTAATTTGAATTATAAAATAATTAATTTCAGACTACCCGCGGCCGCACAGCGACAGTCGTTACAAGTAACACAGAGACAGTAGCGACATCGATTCACAACATATGGCCGCTAGCCGCTAATGGACCGATTAACGCGCAAATAGAAAATTAGATGCAATATTTACTGATATTACTCCGTGAAATCATTCATAATAAGTGGGAGTTCACCGGTATAACATTCCACATCGGGTAACTAAACACCTGTGTTATGGTGACCGGACAGCTGATAAATACATGCATACATATATTATGATATGATAATTATATAGTTAACTAGCTTTTAAAACAATTTAAAACAATTCCTCTTATCATTTACCAGGAAAATTTCCTGCTATCTTTGGAATATCTAAATTCACATACTACATTTAGACTTATTGCCAGTAAAAAATTCTGGAATGCAACGCGTGCGACGCCGCAGACAAAAGCTAGTTATACATGTAAACCTTCCTCTTGAATCACTCTATTAAAAAAACTGTATCAAAATCTGATAATATACTCAGAGTCAGCGCAGGCAAATGTGCTTATAATATATGTGTGTGCCTTTGTTCTGGACGGGAATTGAATTGACCTGCTTTATCTCAGGGTCTCTAAACAGAAGACCTTGAGGCTAAATATGTCCCAGAGTGGGGCGGTCTCATCACAGCATTCAAAGAATATAGTTTGACAAAGAAGTTTAATAAAAATAGACTATTTACTTAGCAAATTGGCTTAATTTTAATTTTTCTATATACATTTTAATATCCGCTTACAATAATGATTTGAAAAGATATTTGATTTTCTATTTTTGTATAATTCCAATTGATATTTCATTGCACATGTTGTAAAATATGTTTTTATAACGAATATTTGTAAGTTCTGTATATATTGTGTAAATAAATCATTTTTAAATAAGTAATAACTGTTTTGTTCTTTAACTATCTATTCTATATTTGAAAAGAGATAACCTATCTGTCTAACCTACTCCCACTTAGTGATAAGTCCTAATTTCCCAATAACATAAAACTGGTACAAGTGTCTGGCAATATTAAACCGCTTTTTCTATATACACTACTGACAATAAAAATAACTACGTTATGAAAAACTGACTTCGAAACTAAAAAGTAAAAAATAATAAAGATTTAATATTAATTGTATACTACCTATTATTTATATGTGCTATTATTAATTCTTGCTAATAAACACATATTTCTTTTTTTTGCTATCTTTTTTGGCTTAAACATGAACATTGCTTTGTATAGTAAATTCTACGTTCAGACGAAACGGAACTAACATCAAGGAATGTAACATCAGTTGCATTGTCAAATGGGAACTTTTGAAATAATAAAAGCAAAACTTAAAACGAGCTTCGAAAACTTTGATACTACACCAGCAACCGATGGTGCGAACTTTCAATATGAAACATTAGAACTGTGGTTCTCCCGTTACGGACGTCCGTCTCGAGCCAGAGCTTAAAAAGCTTCAAAATAAGCTTAATGGTATGTTATTCCTCATTTCTTTACTTTTTTTAATTAAAAATTTGTTCCCACGCTTAGTTTTCCATTGCTGGAATCGGTTATGTCGTATTATGAGTAGGTTTCGGTTTAAGGCTGTAAGGTTTCTTGGCGATAATGGGTTTACGAAAATGGATTTTCAAAATCCATTGAGCCCATAGTAATATAAATAATTATGATTCAATGCAACATCAGTAGCGAGAATTATACAATATACAGCATCTGTAAAAGTACAGTCTGACCATTACATTCATATACATCGAAAATTTACGTTTGCGGGCTCCAAATTGAATGGGCCGCCGTTTTTAGGTAATTGGAATTTGGAATGGGGTGGCCGGAACATAAGCAGATTGGAACTGGTTGGAAATTTGCGCATCGCTCTTTAGTGTATCCGAAAATTGACTAGAGGAAATCTCACAAATTACTCGATTTTTTTTTAAATCGATATGTAAGTAGCTTTAGGCAAGCACTTGTATTTGAGAGTGTATGGACGTTGATTTCAGACGAGGAAAATATAGAATTAATAAGAATTGAAGCGAAACAGATCCCGTCCAATTCGATAAGCTAGATAGAAAACAGAAAATATTTACATAGAAAATCATTGTTGACAACCCTACGAAAGGCAGTGTTGACAACCCTACGAATATACACCGTAATTGGAGCTCATATGAAGAAGGATGCAAGACTTCCCCGCACGCATCATGCATAGAACAAGAAAGTGCAAATACAGCTTCTACAAATAATATGCTAACCATTGCTTTGACAAACATGTTAGATACAAACAATAGCGTCTGCGCCATGTGTGCAGCTCTCGAGACGTTCAATATTTGCAAATAAGTGCTCCTCAGTAATGCTGGTATTGCAGGAAAATATTGTTGGATGGAATTGCTTACGTCATATTTCCACTTCAGCGGTTCCGTGATTTGCTAAAAGCAAAATGAATGTCAAGGATGTTGTCATTTCTATTGTGCTCTCGGCCTGGGTTAACTTATCAGATTTGTACGAGTATGTTTGTTTAGTACTTATTAAATAGGTGAAGACAGTATAATGGGTAATGTATTCAGTAATTTCAATAAACACATCGATCCTGTTTCTTGTCATTATCACAGTCTACAATTAAAAACAACCAAACAAAAAAAGCCACTGTAATGGACGTTAAAAAGTACTTTAAAGTTACTAATATTCGAGAGCAAGCAATTTTTCAGCCCGTCGAACCCAAAACATCGGAGAAGTTAAACTCCAAAAACAATAAGCAAGCAAATTCCAGTTGAAAAATCCGGGACAATTTTGCCGGTGGCGCTTAAGGACTTGTTCCACCATGTTTTTACGAACTAGCAATTTCGGTAAACAAACGTGATATATGTAATAATGCGTATTATGAATGCTCTAATTTATATTCTCGCAATCTTAGTATCTACAGCATTTTTATTCATTACCCATACATATAATTACTGCGAAATTAAACATTTTTGTTTGATAATGCTTTCATTTCATGTGATCGGAAATATAGCGTTATTATCCGAAATATGTTTCAAATTGGTACCACCAAGATAAACTTGATTAACAATCGTCGATCGTACAGCCTCTAGGGGCAGGACAGTCACGAGAGTCACATTTCGAAATTTCCTATAAATATTAACCCTTATAAATATTCCGGCGGCGTTTCAATTCCGTCTTAATCTTCAAAAGGATTGTTTGCTGTAAACATTGTGATTCGAAGTTAACTGGAAGGATCGTTTGGACTTACCGTTGGATCATTTACAATTCTAATTAATCCACGGAGTGTAAGACCATCCAGTTGGTTTAACCGAATTGAGCGGGCGACTTGTTCTTGATCGAGCTTTGCATCTTGATGGTTCGTGGTCGAATTCTAATTTAATTAAGTCTCTGGTCAGGCGTTTTTGCTACGAATATTAATGTACACGGGGGTGTTCTAATTTGTAAGCTCACTGAAATATACCATTAAGAATTCAAATTTGAAATTCGACACGGCAACTTTTTGATAATGCAATAATATTTTCTAAACTGTTCGTTCAAATGTTACAATCTCAGTAACCAAAACTTAATCGGTTTGTTTTACAAAAAAAATCTGACAATGTAATTTTACGATTTGAAATACCTACATATATCTATAGTTTGAGTTATTTCATGAAACATTTCAATTGTTCCGAACTAAGCAAAAGGATATTCGGACGATGGTATGTATCTACAGTTCCGTATCCTAATTAAATTCTCGTCATAAAGTATTCATAAACAAACATTTCACCATAAACATTAACACCACGTAGCTCTCCGGCGAGGCTAATCAATATTCTAAACTCCGAACCCAATCAACCCTAGTATTACGAGTACCATGCGACCGCTAAATTATTTACACTAGCGCAATTGACACACCTGTTTAATAAATTGTTAACGATATTTTCTGTACCATTCCATTTGCATTCATAGAAGAGATATTTTATTTCACATAAAAGGAAATGCAACTAACAAGCAACTCTGCTATCTATGGATATTTTAAAACACAGTA
This sequence comes from Myscelus amystis hages, assembly GCA_018244895.1. NCBI lineage: Eukaryota > Metazoa > Arthropoda > Insecta > Lepidoptera > Hesperiidae > Myscelus > Myscelus amystis. The sequence continues at coordinate 1,212 of DWQT01003688.1, read as the reverse complement.
AATCTGCCCTAATTTACTATGTATTCTCCTTCTTGGCCAGTTGGGGTAGCTTCTAACCATACAAGAGGACCTAATGTAAGCTTTATTCGCTCATTTTTTTATAATATGGGAGTAGCAGACGAGCATGCAGTCCACCATATACATTTTCTCATGCAAATTTTATAGAATCAGTTTTATTCTTATTATGTAGGTATCTTTCATCGTTATCGACATTATAAATAGTAAGATTCTTCTTTCAATATCTATCTACTACAGAATTTTTATCAAATAGTATTGCTTGTGCAAGCTTTCCAATTCCATTCCATGGACGTGCTTATCTAGCAACAAAACTGCTATTATGTTGAATAAACACTGAATATGCTTACATTAATAGTGACTCTCGCGGGTGAAGGACCCGTGTTGTCTGGCTTTCTTGGCGATGTTCCTACATTTGTTATTTCTTTTAACAGACAGATTATTTTAAATAAATAGGCATTTAAAAGCACCATTGACTTTTTAAACGTTAGAAACAATTTTATTGGAATTATAAATCAGTGGTTGAAAGAACTGCCATCTGTTGAGTAATGCGTTTGAACATTTCTAGGTTATAATTTTCAAATACAGATGCAAGCAAAATGTTTCCTTTGACCATCCGATGCAAGCATAATGTTTCCTTTGACCATCCGAACTAGAAACACACGAACACTTGAAACATTGTTATTCAATTTGTCTATGTTACACCTTGTACAACTTCATTACCTTTCACAAACTAATCATACTAAACAAACATTACGAATGGTTATTCAAACCACTACTCTAGATCAATATACATACAAGACGAGTATGTAATAATTTTAGATACCTCAGCGGCATTATGTCGAGCTGTTGGTTTATCAAATATAACAACAACAAGAGAATTGAGAGATACAAACTCAATGTTAAAATTTGTACAAGCATATGTCGTGGCATTTATAAGTAACGACACGTACGTTATTAAGATAATGCGAATGATAGAAGCATTGGCACAATAGTATGTACATAATTTGATACTCCTCAAGGGCAAAGTGCCTAGTATAGTTGTCAAATAATGATAATTTTCATAGCTCTAATTCGGACCTTGTCAATGGTAAGTTATGAACTGACAATTCTGTGAAGTTGTTAAACTTCCGTAGCAACTTCTATTATGACAAACCATTTTTACCGACTTCAAAAAGGAGGAGGTACTCAATTCGG
>DWQT01003687.1:0-12166 GCA_018244895.1 Myscelus amystis hages | reverse complement strand
CGGACCAATATTTCCTGAGATTAGCGCGTTCAAACAATCAAACAAACTCTTCAGCTTTATATTGTTAGTATAGATAAATGCGTACGCACCTCCAACATATTTAGTGCCGGTCCAGACCATTATCAGCGTGGCGACATGATGGTACACGTGTAGAAAGGACGCTTGACGCTCTTTCTTCCGGAGCACAAAGAACACCGTCTCGCACAGCTCCAGCAGCTTCAGCATCACCGTCCACCAGAGGTACCGGAGCATCCTCAGCGGTTCCTCGGCCGAGGAGTAGTCCGGCAGCATGCAGCCGAAGTGGTACGTGGTCGTCCAGCCCGAGGTCAGGATCTGGGGAAGGGGATATCTCGTTCAAGACTAACACATGAATGCTTTTTATTGTTTTCTTCTACCCTTTTAGTGGTCAAGTGCTGAACCGGGTCTCCTGTCATAGTGAGAGATTTAGGCCATAGTCCATCACGTCGCCAAGTGCGGATTGGTAGACTTCAGACACATCAGAAAATATTATGCACTTTTTAGCACCTCTAAGGTGTGCAGGTTTCATTAGGGTCTTTTCCTTCACCGTACTAGCAAGGGATATTGCAATGTTAAATATAATGCCAATGTTATACGTAACGGAATATGTCTAAAGTTTGTTATATTCATTTATTTATTTATTTCTCACCTTTATAAAATGAAAGTAACAATGGACCTAAATTAACGTCTAATGCCATTTTCTACGATGACAAATTTCAACAGGTTTCGAGCCTGAAAAGGCCTTTTTTGTCATAGGAAATATTCGAAATTTATTTATTTTTACCTACACACCCTGATTCAGTCATTCATTCAGTGTCCAAGTGACTAATGACAAATGACAATAGTAATATCTTAGAATATCTTCGCACAAGGCCAATATGTCAAACTATCAATGAATTTTGCTGATCCAAACTTGATTTCAATAAGCGGGATAATTAATGTTTGTACGAGATTATGTTTACAATCGTTAAGACGACACTGATATTGCTTTGCGTAGGATTATATTATCTATTATGCGATAATAACCGAAGTAACAATTTATGTTCGCCTCAAAGATCCTACAGGGAAAGTTGGTGATGAGAAATTACGAGGATTATGATATGAGTGTACAGAAAGTGGTAACCCTAATTAATAGCTTGTATGTTTTCTACCCACACGGTGTAATGTTTGGAATTGATTGATATTGAGTTTTTGTTTGACCCGATGGTGTTGTGGTTGGAGATAATGAAAGAAGGAAAGAAAGAATATTATTTTTTTTTTATTTAACGCAATTAATGAATGTTGAAAATGAACAGTTTGGTACTGTACTCTGTTTCGTGTAAGAATAATATTTAAAACTTTAGTCATAAAACGCACGTAACAAGTGAGATGCGTGCCAAGATCGAACCTCGACCCCCACGAATGGGAGACTAAATTTCAAACCACTAGGCTGTCACTGCTTATATGTGCAGTAATGGGACGGTTAGTATGAATTCACTTAATAATAGCCCTAATAGGTGTTAATAAAGAACCGGCTGATGAGTATTCATTAGTAACAGGTTTTATTCACAAATTTACTGCGTGAATTTTGCTTGACCTTTACGGGAAAAGTCTTCGATGAATAGATTAACGAAATTCAATCAATCTCGAGGGCTCTTAGCGTAATTTCATCCACTCGTTTCGAATTGCTCTCTGTTGTCGAATTCGAAGTTACAACGCCCACGTTTCGAACGAAATGATATAGTAATTGGTCACTTAAATTAAACTGAATTCAACCAATTAATTTCCACAGATCTCATCACTGGCATTTCTTTGGCGTTTCAATACATGTGTACACGCTAACCCCGTTCTGCCTTTGGCGAAATATGATGTAAGCTTCTGTAAAAAACACAGAAAGAATACATTATTTAATTAACGTTCTCAAAAAACTTAAAAATATCGTTTAAAAATATCGGTGAAATTCGATCACTCACGTGTTTTGATTACAAAAGTATGTTTGGATATGAACATTTTTCAGATCCCAAACTAGGCCGGATCTGTATAACTAAATTACATATAGAGCACATCGTTATTAGCTGTATTAAATTAATTCCTTCCCGATTTAAAACCTTTTTATTAACGAAAAAGCTCCGACGATTTCTCACAAAATATTTTTCGTTACGACAGGTAAGTTTCTTTATTTCAGATAAACACTTTAGACATTTTCTGGGCGAACATTTTTAATGCTTCAACTTAAAATGTATTACGGCTGCGTCTGGAAATTATTGTAGAGCTTAAAAGCTCAGAGAATTTTCGTTTCACCGTCCCGTTCGTGGGCGGCATTATAAATTCACTTTGCAAAACGGACCATTACAATTCACGCACGTCTATTTTGACTGTTATAATTTTTCTTCTATTCTAACAAATCTTATCATATTCAAGTTGTCTGGCAGTAAATGCCATAGAGCACGAAGTTCGCCCTTTGTTACTTTTCTGCCACATATCTTATGGGAGCTCTGCAGCTACTTTATTCTTAGTCTTCCCATATAGCGGGTGACCACTGGGACGAGAAAAAATGTACCCTATATCACTCTCCAGACCTTCGGCTATCTCGATACTAAAATTGACATTAATCCTTCACTCCGTTTTGACGATACAAACAAACAACCAAGCATACTGCTTGCTCTGCGTATACCGTTCGCTCTGATATAAATATCAACTTCGAATGAATGACATTGCCAGTATGCCGACCGTTCTTAAATGCTTCGGCGTCCGTTTTACAGTTATCTCGATGCAGCTTACGCCACATCCTGTGGTCGTGCCTAATTGGTTCGTTCAAGCTTCGCGGGTTCCGTTCATGGCGCATTGGGCAATAAACAAACGGAGTGCATTAAGACTGGTCGCAACTGGGGCCCACTCCAACGAAGTTCCTTAACGCGGCTTGCGGCAGGAGTTGATCTATACGAATCGTCGTCACGTAAGGAAAACGCGTTATGTCCCCTCAATACTATATAATATAAAACGACTGTATTTTATTATTATTATTAATAAGGCAAGCCCAGGTCCCTAACGAGGTAGGCAGAAATATACATATATACGAATACACTGAGTAACATTCCATCAGAAAGTCAGCTCACCCCCCATGTGACCACAGCGTTGGCGACGATCTGCGTGACATTGTACCACCTGATGACACTCCTCAGTTGGAACGGCTCCCGGTTTCTCATGATCGAAGGCAGTACCAGCTTTATTGTGGCGAGGTAGCACGCGATGACGGCCGCGAGCGGCCACGGTGACGTCATCAACCACCAGTCCCTCACCCTGCGGTCTGCGAACAGAGAACACCGTACATAGACGCATTTCTACCGTGATGCAATTGTTGTTGGTGTGTGTTTCCATCAATGGATGTGGATGTCAACGCACGTTTCACTAAAGGCAACCATATTAGTTCTAAAGTTTATTAAGCCTAATAGCACGGCTGGTTACTAGTATTAAGTGCACGTGTACTTAACATATACGAGAGTACATAATGACTAGGCTAATGTTATTAGCAGTCCTATTGGAGTTTGGTCGCAGTTGTCCGTGTTTGACTTCAGCCTCTTATGATCCCTGTCTGTTCGTTCGCTACTCTCTTGACATAAAACCTTGACCTTGACTTAATATAATTCCCACTGCTGGGCATAATTCCCTCAACTCCAATGCACATTCCAAATTGGCAAATGTAACAGTTAGCATTTTTTCAATCGCTTTTAGATTGTCGAGGTTGTTTATGACTATAAAATTATTTCAATTTCTCACTAACAAGCCATAGTCGGTAGGAGCGAATCGTTATACTTAGAAGGACCGAGAACGCAATTCGATTTGAACACTGTTTACATAATCTCATCGAATTGTAAATGTCAAGTAAGTCGAAGTCGGTACTCGAAGTTAACGGTGAAAGGGTGAATCCCTACCTACGGACGCTTTGAAAGCGCATTTTTATTACTACCACTCTTCAACGACACTCGTAATAACGTCGGAGATAGATTTTTTTCTTTAATGATTTAGTACGCCGGAAGATGTCTCGTATTCAATTCTTTGTACCGTTAAAGTGTACCAGATTCGCCGTAACACGTACAGTTTCTGTCTGTCTATAGTTATTTACCAAACGAAATTTTTTTAATGTTATGTGTGGGTTTTCGGAGTAATCTCTAGAACGGCTCATCAGATTTAGATGGGACTTTTTCTGGAAGACAGAGGAGGTTATACGACAACATATCGGCTGCTTTTTGTTTCGATATTACGACGGGATCGGGATTTACGCGTGCAACAACGCGGACCTCAACTAGTTGTGTAATGAATTATTGGCTAACTCGGTCGGTGATGGAGTTTGAACTTTGGCACGCGCGCGCGATACGTAACGGCCGACAGCTCGTTTTCGCGCCCACAAATGTTAGAGCAGCGCAAATGGCGGCGATATCTTCGGACGTATCTCCAGATATATCTTTTGGACCTGTCAATCGTGCGACACGTCATAATGTTGCAACGGCGATTGGACGTCTGCTGTTCGCTTTTACGATGACTAACCAAACTGTAACGTAAATAATAATGTTGACAGAGTTTTGTGCGCTATTCCTGCAGTCCTATAACGGGGGTTTCCTTAAGAAAGGCGATAAGAAACTTATCCTTTAAAGCCGGCGAGTCTCCTTCGAATGGGCGACTACAGTCCCATACCATTAGCTGGTCCGTCCACACGTTTGCTGTGCAGATTTAAAAAAAATGTCAATAGAACTCTGATAATTCCACCCATGACTATCTGATACCAATTTAGACAATCAAATGCCTTTTTTATGCTGAGACCACATCCAGTAAACATACCATATAATACTTATACCTATAGAACATAGATATAATACTTATAGAGAAGATAGATATAGATAGATAGTTTTGTTCCAAACGAACAAATGTGCCCTTCACACAAGTAATTCGGTTCCAATTTTCCTAAGACGGTAATACTTCTAAAAGGAAATCACCTCAAGTTATAGTTTCAACTTGGGCTTTAAATTAAGCTGTACACCTCATTAGAGCTAAACCTCGTTATGTTATCTCGCGACTAATGACACGGTGTGACGAGAAATATTCAATTTAGGCAATCTTGATTTTATCTGTTTGATTCTCAGTTTCGACATTTGAATGCGCTACGAAACGTTGCGCACTACACTTAGTGCCATTATGGTATGAATCCATTCAGACAAGTCTCTTTGCGGTATAGAATTCTTTATACAATAATTATGTCTTTAAATTTTGCAAGCCCCCTAACAGCGGCTATAATATATAAGTGAGCGGACTTCAGCCTTCGTGCGGATCGTTAGTAACAACGTTTGAGCTCGTTATGCGTTTTGATATAACGTCGAGTTGAGTTAGCTCAAAATGGCTATCAATTAGCCCTCGATTACGACGTAAGGAGGACATGCCGTGATCCCATAGTTTCTAATTTATCCTATTTCTATTTCTATCCTAGACGTTCCGTGATCCCATAGTTTCTACATTATCTTATTCCTATTTCTATCCTAGACGTTCCGTGATCCCATAGTTTCTACATTATCTTATTCCTATTTATATCCTAGACGTTCCGTCATCCTATATTTTCTATATTATCCTATTTCTATTTCTATTCCAGACGTTCCGTGATCCCATAGTTTCAATATTATCCTATTTTTATATTAACACCTCGCTTTTGCTTTAATTTATTTGAAATTAAAAACCAATGATTTTCTTTCACTAACCGCCACATATATGTATTTAAAATTTTCAAGTGTGCAAATTTTAGTCTTTTGGCTGTGGAGCTTTCCTTTCTTATTCCTCGTTTACGTTATTTAAAGAACCAATGCCCAACATTTTAGTATTCTAGCTTCAGCTGTTTCGACTTTGCGTTTAAATCTGACTCAATTACTTAGTCATCTCCCTTTAAATAAATATGTATATACACATATTATGAAGATGAATGGTTATTATTACGGTTATAATTAACCCGCTTTGCGATTCTCCGCTAGTTGCGAATATGTCCCGCGCTCTACAAATTTAACCTAGCACTATTTGCGCTTACGAAATGATGCAACATGGTCATACCAGAACTGAACTTTGACTTTACCGTGCACATGTAAGCGCATTATCCGATTTAGGCAATAGCTATCCAAAATCTATCGCAAATACTCACTGTAATAAACAGTTTCATTGCTATTCTGACTGTTGCCATACCGTTCTCCCAACAAGACGCATTGCAGTAACCAGATAATACATTTATTTCATTTTGTGACATCATATTAACAACTGCTGGAGGCGCTTTCGCTCGCGCTCTTTTGTTCTGTGAGAGATCCAATTCAAATTGTTTTATTCATTATAAGGTACATACATATACTTATTGAAAGTCATGTTTCAGTCATAACACTTCGTCTTTGTGCGCCCTTCAGGCTATAGTAGACCGGGCGAAAAAAGCCCGCGAAAAAAAAGCTCCAAGCATTCTTTTAAACAACAAAATTTGCCATGTTGCAGTATGGCTTTAGTCCGATACACAGCACACGTGACAGCAACCGTGTGTGTCAATGTGGTAAAATTTACAAACATAACTGACTATGATAACTTTAACTATTTCCGGGGTCAATATATGGTTGAGCGCTAGGGATGGGCCCGAGTACTCGGTTACAAATTAGTATGCCTCATAATCGAGTTTTCGATTACTCGTAATCGAACGAATAGCTCGATTTCCAGTCAGTGCCAATTGTTATTATTTGTACTGAATTTATTTACCTGCCATCTCGTAAAAGACAACGTCGTAAGCTCTCAGTATAGTGTCCATTTTCGCAACGGCAGTCCGACGATGCTAGCACGCGTTCGAAGATTGTCAAGTGTTACAGATAAAGTTATACAAATAATCAACGCCGCATGCAAATCAACCTTCCATGTCAACTGTCACCTATATACAGGTTGATGTGTTTTAGTATATTATGGTTTTTTATTACATTTTTTTATTTAACGTATGTTGAGAATAATAAAGCGTGTTTGTTATTATTTTTGTTTTAATAAATAATTATTTATAATAGTTATTTATTTCTCAGCTAAATGTTTGTTTTGTATTGTAAATACCCGTTGATCTTAATAATTCTGTAAAGTCTTTATGTAACAAAATTAAAATTCTCTTATGATACCTACCGCAAGGGCTTTGAAGACTGTAAAATGATACTTTGCTTGAGAGACCTGTTTACAGCGCATGGTGATGTTTTACCAGAGATATATCCTTAACTCTCTCTGTCTATATGTCCCTTTCTCTTTCTCTTTCAACTCTAGTAAATTATCATCAGAGCAGATCAATTTTTGGTTACTCTGAACAATAGAAAAATATTTAATTTTACACCGCCGACGTTCTCAAAGGAGCTCCATGTGTTAACAATGTATGTATTGTGTAATGTAATGTACATACATATTTATTGCATTACGAATTCGTGTGATTCGTTTCACCGGCGCGCGAACCCGCGCGGGTCAATGCATCGTCGTACTATCGATATACGAGTAGATAGCGGTGTGTTTCCTAAAAGAAATTGTAAACAGAACGAAAAATGTAACATCCTTATTAATTATTATTGCCTCGTCAATTGAATCCTTAAATTATTTTTATTCAGAAAATAATATGTATATCGATAACTTGCGAATTACTAATTGTGTCCGAATATTAGATTCCAAAAAACACACACACACACACACACACACGCACACACAGGATATTGTGTGTGTATTTGCTCTAACAATTCTCCTCTTCAGCACCCCCCTCTCCCCTCCAACATAATTCCAAAGCAAAAAATAGCGCGTCGTTTTATGGCTCTTCCCAATCGACACCCTGTTCCGTTTCCAGTCAAAGGAGAAGATGACGAGGGGCGTGCGGCGCGGCTGCGTGCGGCTGCGCGCCGCCGTCATCGGCATCGACGACGAGGACGACTCCACCTTCACCATCACCGTCGACCACAAGACCTTCCACTTTCAGGTACCCGCTCATTGGTCACACGCTTCGTCCAACTGGCACATACATAGGTACACATAGTGACACACACATAGCTGTTGTTGTTGTGACGTCACACACATCGACCAAGTATCACGTGATAGTAATAGTTGTTGTGCACACACTTCGTCCAACTGACACATGATGGTAATAGTTGTTGTGACTTCACACGCTTCGTCCAACTGACACGTGATAGTAATAGTTGTTGTGCACACACTTCGTCCAACTGACACATGATAGTAATAGTTGTTGTGACGTCACACGCTTCGTCCAACTGGCACAATAGTAGTATACAATAGTTGTTGTTGTTGGAGCAATTACACAATTGAATGCCTGTGCTATTGTTGGCGGGATGCGGGAAAGGGGGTTGTTTACATATCGTGTCGCGCACCTTTAACTTGTTACGTGCGTCTTATTGCTTGATATTCAAATATCGCTCCCGTTACGGTGTAAACGTGACGAAAGCTGGAGCAGTGATATAAAATATGTAAGGTTTCTGAGTTCTAAATCGTGTGCGATTAAGACATGAAAGTACACTGCGAGGGGAGACCCGGCCGGCATTGGAACAATAAAAGGCGCTAAAAAAGCGGGTCAGTGAGTCATCTGAGAAACCGGAGCGCCGAAAACGGATATTGCACACGTATATCCGGATATTCCGCGGCCGTTGCACAACGACCTTGGCTTGCGTTGCGTTCGGATGAATCGTGTGTCTCGACACTACCTTTCACCGGGATTTCCGTTCTGTTCCGGACGAACGGAGTTACTCTCGGATGATGCGCGCATCATGTCACTTTTTTTAATCGAGTTATGAATGTCTACTACAGACCTCTAATATAGCTGTACAGTTGGGACTCTTATATTGCTTCTGTTATAATATTTTCTGAGGTGTGTGAAGTCTGCCAATCCGCATTTGGCCAGCGTGATAGACTATGGCCTTAATCCCTCTCACAATGAGAGGAGACCCGATCCAGCTGTGGACCATTAAAGGATGAAAAAAAAATGCTTTCTCTTTTATTTCGATGGAAACATTTTAGGCTCTCTTTCCTACTTTCTTACACATATATCTATGGCCTTAATTCCGCCTGGTTGCGTGGACGAGAAAACTTGATCAGCGATAAGGCCGTCAATTCGCACTTATACTTATGCATTTATACTTTTAGAGGTATACACATCTCTCTCTCTCTCTCTCTCTCTGTCTATCTCTCCCTCTCTCTCTCTGTCTATCTCTCCCTCTCTCTCGTTTCTCTCTCTCTCTCTCGTCTCTCTCTCTCCCTCTCTCGTCTCGTCTGTCTCTCTCTCTCGTCCCTCTCTCTCTCTTACTCTCTCCCTCTCTCTCGTCTCTCTTGTCTCTCTCTCTCTCTCGTCTCTCTCTCTCCCCCAGGCCCGCGACGGGCCGGAGCGCGAGCGCTGGGTGCGCGCGCTCGAGGACACGATCGCGCGGCACGGGCGCCGCGAGCGCTGGTCGCGCTGCGTGCCCGCGCCGGCGCACCGCCACGGCGACCTCGAGCGGCGGATAGCCGAGGCGGACGCCTACCTCCAGATCATGATCGAACTGGTCACGGTCAGTATATGTATATCGATTTACATTATGTGTTTATGTGGCATGTATTGAATGGAAATGCGAATGTGTATTTGACTTATAGCTCAATGTCCTCTGTGTCAGATGTTTCTTTGACTTGTAGGTCAATGACCCCTGTGTCGAACTTTTGGCGCGTTAGGGAAAAGTGATGGAATTAAATTTCACGATGCGCGCGCACACCGTCACGAAAAACAGACACCGTAAAATTAGCTAGTTAACATTTGAATTTTTTATTCATGTATTTTTATCTTTTTTTTTTTTTAATTATTTACATTGTTAAGCAAGTTTGATCCTTACGTTACGTCTGATTGGTGTTTCTCTGCAGAAAATGGGTACTAGAGTGACGGAACTGCCGGATCCACACGATAAGAGCAAAGGGCAGGTGATATTGGACCACTCCAATGTAAGTACTAATCTTATTTATCAATTGTAATTTCCACCTTTGTATTGTGTTTTGTGATTAAATAAAAATTGATGTTTTTCTCATTCGCAACTTTCTTATATACTTCAATTGATTTCGAAATGTTTATGGCAATACATAATTTTTAAATTAAATCAATCAGTGTATTATGGTTGAATGTGGCATCACTCCTTTATATAATGTCCATTGCAATTGTTGCTTTATTTCGATACTATAAAGAGCTTTTTCCAATGTACATCGTATGTAGCTAGTTTGTGTGTGTTCATCATTATCACAAAATAAATCGTACATTCAGGGACAAATGATATTTGGTTTGGTGAAGTTTGCATTATGGGATAAGAGATGGCGCTGTTCGATATATTTAAAATGTTTACCTAGTACAACAAGAGATGTCGCTGTACGTCGCATAGTGCGCATTGTCTCCACCTTACGATAAGAGAAGGCGCTGTACGTCAGCTTAATATTGAACTAACATTTGATATTTATTTAAGAAAAAGATTTATGGATGGGGGTGTAAATACATCTCCTTTCACCCTGGACGTATCACGCCCTTGTAAACGATTCTTGTGTGATGTTAATTTAATGTTTATGAAAGGTGTCATGTCAATTCTATTTTCGCGCCGACCGCTTCGACTAAGTTGTATTTTTTTTGCAGGCAATGTTGGATAACATAAAACATTCCATAGTGCTTCTTCAAATAGCTAAGGTATTGTTCGACAGCTATATTTTTATTTATTGTTCGAATTATTTTTATCTTCTTAAAATTTATGTATTTAAATATCGATGTGTAGAATCGCATTAAATCGATTATATTGTTCGTTTCAAACAAGTCATAAATAACATTATTTCACTAAAGACATCTGTGAACTTTCCAATTCCATTGAATCTATTACAAATGATTAAAAGTGATTCAAAATATTTCTTCAGAGAGACTGGGACAGCTCGCCCAATATATATAATTCGTTAAATTGATAATACGAGTACATGATATATTGAATCACTCTGTGGGGAAATTAACTGTTGTTCTAAATCTTCGAAAACGTTTACTGCCTTTACTTTAATAATAATAATGTCGATGATAACAATTCTATTTATCGTCTCATTCCCTTTCAGAATACAGTTAATCCTGTCAACGGTGTGTACCAGGGACCAACGAGTCTATCACAAACACATATCAAAGACGGTACTCGTAATATTTTGAACAACTCGTAATATATGAATCAATTTGAATTTGAAGTAGCAGTAGTAATGCATGTATGAGGTTGCCTATAACTGTAACAGCAGTTAAATATCACCAAGAACTAAGTTTAATGTAATTCCAGCTGTAAATACTGCTACTTATGTTGGTGTTCCAATAAATGGATTTTGTATCTACTAGCGGAGCTGTCGCCGCGCGTGGAGCTGGGCGCCGAGTGCCGCGAGCTGTCGGCGCCGTCGCTGCCGATCACGCCGCTCGAGCACATGGACACGCCCAGTCTGTACCTCCATTGTTTTATACTTACATGGCACGAGCCTTCAAAAGGTGGAGAGACAGCGGATTATGAGGAGATTTTACACACTAAAACCAACTCGTTGGCTATCCTCCTCGTTTTTTGTCGTCCAGCAGCTGCATAGAAACGAACAGGCGTCATGCGGCCACACATAACCTCATCCTTCCCAGAATCCCTGGTGAAACGGTTGGAGCTCCCACACGATATCCTACTTATGGTAGGCATGTAATATTGTAATGGAATTTTAGTTCCTTGAACTGGCAATAGATGGCGCTGATACTGCTTCTGTCGCTAAGTTTAAGTGGACCTCGACAGATGGCGTTGATTATGTTTTTATCTCTTAGTGTACCCACGTAATACGTTTGTTTCGCAATAGGTAGAGCCACACGTTCGCCGCATAGGTATTATGCATACAAACCAATTATTACATATCGCATCGTTGATTATTAAAGAGGCTCGCATTTAAATTCAAAATTGCACTCGTTTACGTCAGATTCATTAAAGGAAAGAGTTTTGATGTGCTTTCATACAATCGTATTGTATTGAAAGGGTTTCTACTTAACCTTTTGGGCTTTTTCTTGTTTGCTAAGAAACATTTTTTTTTTTTTTTCCTAATTGACGTTTTGCTGTTGACCTTAGTGGCCTCTACAGCTTCACCCGGGCTTTTGTGG
>DWQT01003686.1:0-12170 GCA_018244895.1 Myscelus amystis hages | reverse complement strand
ATTCAGACGGAAGTTGTCCGACACTTTTTGCTAGTATTACCGATAATAATAATAATTCTTTCTATTTTGCTTTGAACAGTGTAGTGTCGCAACGATTTTATTTGTTTTGTTAAGTTTGTACAGTTTTTTTTACATATTAAATAATAAAATAATAGAAAATAATATCAATAATGAATAAAATTTTATTACAATTCCTTCACTAATTAATGTAAAGGAACTTTGTTCCATCCGGGTGTGCCTTGACACCTCTTATTTGTTCTTTGTCAGATTCTATATACGGTAATAGATAATTTTGGTTGGTATTATCACTAAATCTCACAAACAGCAAACCAAAACAGATGGCGGCAGCTGCGGGAAATGCAGTAACGGTGTTATCAATATGCAATAACAGGTACAATCGCGCACATAAACCTTAACTTCTATTTCTCCCTGGATTTAAATAACAAATCGACATCGTAACGAAACACCACCTTACGCTACTGCGAATAAGGTTCATTGCGAACTGTACAGTCACGATCAACGTGTCTTCTCTCTCATGAGCTCTCGAATGCAAAATGTGCATAGAATTTATTATTGGTAGCGGATCGGAAAACATTCGTGTAGTTGTAGGTAGAACAAATATTTACTTAAAGTTTCCCCGCTGCGTATCTGTTATTCCGGTCATGTTGCAAATTCGAGATTGAAAACGTAATGGAGTTCTGTCGAGACGTTGTGGTGGCGAAAATGGGATTTTTCACAGACATGACTTTTCATATTACGCGAAACGGGATCAACGGGCGAATTTGATAAGAAAAAGTACAGCTTTGATTGAATAACGGTTTTGGTTTGGTTAAGGTGCAATGGTGGCAATAGTTTATAATCTTAATAATATAAAATTGAATGTTTGTCTGTATGTCCTTTATAGAATTGTAAACTATGCATTTGATCACGAAGGTGTCTGAGCTAGTACGAACAATTTTAATAATAATTCTTACTACAAATCGGATCGTATCCGAGGAACGAAGTAGGACCCAGAAGAGAAGATCAAATCAACGATCTGAAGATATAATTCTGAAGATCTCAATAAGGATATCGGGATGATTGTTTTGCATTATTGGATTGCCATCGGTCCTTGATAAGTGTGCAAAAGTTCAAATTATTCGGACAATTCAAAATCGGCTAAAATCACGTTCAAAGTTTCCGTTACATAATTACAATTAAAGCTATTAAATTCATATTAAAAATGTCTTTGCACGAAGGAGCATACTTACAGGTGGAGTCTGATGTGGGAGCGATGACAGCGACTATTAACAGAACGGTGACCGACAACCGGAACAGTCTGGGTGGCCACTGCAACAATAAGAGAATAAACAATTAACACAATAAAGAAGAATTACTAAGGGTTGATATTGCTTTTACTGATAACAAAGAGGATGAGGACGGCCTGGGTCCTGTGGTGAATGAATAGAGATAAATAATGAAGATGTTGTTAATAATTATGAGGATGATATTGATAGGGATGAGGATTATATGGATAATGATGAGGATGTTATGGATGATTATGAGGATGATATGGATAACGATGAGGATGATAAAGATAATGATTAGGATGATGAAATTGACATTGTTTATGTTGAAGATGATACTGTTGATGCTAATACTACAAGTTCGAATCGAGTATTGGAAACATGCTTGCTTATAGTCATTAGAGTTTATTGGTATCAGCAGCGAATATATTTTTAGATTTTTTCCGCGTTAACAAGTTTAAGTATTAATCTATCTAATTGAGTGGGCATTTCCTTTATACATGTAGTTTATCAGTTGCCCTTCCATCATGGCAAATGCTCTACTTAATTTGGGATTATATCTCATGATAGTGCGTCAGCCGACCCAACTTATGACTATTATAACCACTTAGACCTTCGGGTAATGTTTGCTCGGGTTAATAAGCGTTAAAGGATATTACCTGCTATTAAGTTTGGTGAATATCAAAGGTCATTCAACCCTTCATATATTAAGCACAGTATGGTTAACAGTCTACATAATGTAAGGTGATACCTGTTCTTATTATTATGTACTTTCGTATATAAAATCGTGATATCCAAGATAGGAATGTGCATGCTTTCTTCTCTTTTTAAGCGGTTTAGAACGATTTTGATAAAGTTTTTGTATCTGCATCTAGGAGTTATGTAGGGTCTCTAGCTTTACGGCCACGAGGCCGATCGTATTAATCAATAATTCTTGCATATAAATTATTATCAAACAATTGCATATATTAATACAATTACAGGTCTCTCAATAGGTAAACAATGCTTATAAGGTGCAATCGTGTTAGACTACAGAGGAAGAGAGAGAGAGAGAGAGAGAGAGAGAGAGAGAGAGAGAGAGAGAGATGCATATAGTATCTAATATGGTACATGTGTAGGTATATCTCATCTATACCAAACCATATGATAGCTGCGCACCAGAAAGTGTTTTTCGGATCTGTTATTGTATATTTCCATATAAAGCACACGCCAACTCGTTCATATACCAAAAGGCCTAAAACGTACAAATGCCCTTTGTCCCTTTGATGGCTTTACGAGATGAAAATGCGAGCGATTTCTCTTAAAAACAAAAATAAAACAACAGCCGATATCTAAATAGGATCGGAATGAGGCCCTTCAGGCTTTTGTTTTCAGTCCAATCGATCAGTCCGCCGGCGGAGCTATTCCTACAAGAGAAATAAAGCAAAAAAAAAACGCCGCAATTCAGTGTACGGCTATCCTTATCCTGTATACAGCGTGTGTGAAGATTGCGCGTGCAAACTGACTGGAAATCATTGTGGCGATGATTCTTATCATTCGTGGTGTTTTTGACATTTGAATTCGATGTTAATTTTTAATTTTGGACATGGGTGTTGTCGATAATCATTGTTACTTTATTTCTTTTCTCATATTCCTTTTAATAAATTGCGTTCGGGCACTATGTTTTATCACAGTTTCCCGCGCATTCAAAGTTTAATAGTTATCTTTTCCGCGGTACCGCTTGAAGGTTCCCCCAACCCCTATAAAAGAAGAGTGCATGATTATGTCAAAATTAAATCTTCGGCACCGGTCTCCGTGCACCCTGTATAGTGTGAAATAAGGACACTCCCTCGGGCGCTTTTAATTTAAAATCACTAGATCCCAGATACAATGGAGTAGTGGTGCTTGCGAAAAAAAAGTAATTATTCCGAATACAAAGGTCTGATTCTTTTTCTCTTTCCTGCAGATTAAAATCGTAAGGGACATTGTTTATAGATCTCTGTCTGAAGTTGTCCGTGGTTTTCAGTTTGTGGATACTATTGTCGCGTAACTTCTATCCGTCTAGGTAAGTTTAGCTAGACAGAGAGGGTTTCCACAGACTAAGGTTTTAACTGAGTCCTTTCGAAACATCTATCTTCATCAAAGCAAATCTTACAAAGACTAGAACAGTGGAGATTTCTTTAAATTAAATGTTTTCATACTAGGATCAAAATGATCGTTTGATAATTCCTTACCTGTATTTCCCTCTATATATTATATTCAGAATGACTATACCGATTTCGATTGAACTTGCGCGGCAAAACAAAGCAAGTTTTTCGCGATTCATACGATTTTGCCCGGGGATTTAGGGTTCCCGAGTGAAAATTGAAAAACAACAAAACAAGATATGTCTTTTCGGAAATACACTGTAAAATGCTACAAGTTACTCTAAGTTACTGTTCAGGTTAGATTTTATACCAAAACGGTTCGTAGAATGAGCATTGAAATTGAAATGACATGTGAACGTCGCCTTATGTCCTTTAAAAAAAATGTCATTATCATCTGGTACAGTGCCAGAATAAAGTTAGCAAAGCAACGGTTTCGAGAGGCCAAAATATCATGTGGGCCGTCTCACATTCGCCGGGCTAATGTGTTTCTGCTTGCGACATGTGTATTAACTTGTATGTAAATGTAAAAAAAAAATAACATAACTCTGGCGGGCTACGCGACTGTAAACGGCCAGTTTCAGAAGAACACAGTGCGAGAATAAAAGCTGCATCTACGATATAATGATCTTCAATTTTTTTCATCTTTTTAAATTGTCATCCTTATTGTTTGTGATTAATGCTGCGCGAGATAAAGTGATAAACGAGTTTATCTTTTCTTTTTCTATCTTTTAATTGAGTTGTTTATGAATTTTATTATCTTAATAACAATTATTATTATTATTGATGAAACTTGTATTGTTTTGACATGGTTTATGATTGTTTTTTATATACGCTGGTCGAGTGGCTGGTGCACCGAACTTAAACGAATAGACGTGGGTCGCTGGTTCGATTCCCGGGACAAAATTTTTTTGTATGGCGACCACTATTATTTCTATTATCTATGTATAAAAACAATATATGGATAGGCAAAGTCAGAATCGTTCAGCTCCTTTGTCAACTGATTTCCTTTCTTCATTTCATACCTACTTCGAACACTTCGCAAACACACATTAATATAAAAAAAATGTATTAATATTTTGCTCACGAGAATTATTCGCTTAAATCCTGTCAGAGCTTGCAATGTCACTCATTTATTAAACCTCATACGCGCACAAAGCGGAACCAAGCGAAGCTTATTTCGAACCCGGAAACTTATTTTGAATTTTACTTTTTGACCCTTTTATTGTGCTACTGCCGTTCCATCATCTCATACTGAGAAAGTTGTTAAATCTTCCACGCTAAGTACGGATCGTCAGACTTGAAACACCACAAAATATATTATAGTTATATATTATAATATCACACTCTAATGTGTGCAGTTTTGCTAACGATATTTTCTGACTTACTAGGTGGGTTTTATGAGTAACATTTAAATGTCACTTGTTAAAACGGTGGAGGAAAACCTCGTGAGGAAACCTGCACATCTTAGGGATGTCAGCAGTTTGTATAATATTTTCTGAGGTGTGTAAAGTCTACCATTCCGCATTTGGCAGCGTGGTGGACTGTGGCTTAAATGCGAGTACTATGACAGGAGGCCCGGTCCAGCAGTGGACCATTAAAGGGTGAAAAAAAGGTGGTATTACCTACATATTTTAAAGAACCTCGCACTGTTTATCGGTCAGCTGAGTTATACAGAACAATTTGTACAGAACGCGTAGCGGCAAGGCCAAATGAAAGGAAAACGGGCGAGCGGCGAGAACGAATTGCCCAGAGCGGCTACACTTCAGAGTTTCGCTGCGTTTGTATCAAATTTATTTTGGAACGAAGTTCCTTATCGCGCGTTGCGATGGAGGCTACACGGAAAAAAATCAGACGAAAAATTCAGATGGAAGTTGTCCGAGACACTAGTGTTGCCAATTAAAAGAAATTTTTTTTTATTACAATTCCACTACTTGCACTAATCAATCGAAAGGAACTTCGTTCCATCCGGGTGTCCCTTGACACCTCTCTTGTGTTTTTTACTGGCCCGTCGGTCAATGACCTTGACTGTTGAGTCAAATTCAAATTCAATATTTTTTATTCATTATAAGGTACATATATACGCTCAATGAAAGTCATGTTTCAGTCATCGTACTTCGGCTCTGTGCGCCCTTCAGGCTGTAGTAGACCGGGAGAAAAATGTCGGCGGAAAAAAACTGTTAGCACTCTTTTAGATAACAAAATTTGCCATCTTGTAGTACGGCTTATTCCGATAAAGAGCACGCAGTGACAGCAGTGAGTGTGGGTTCGATTCCTATCCAGGACAATTTTCGTGCGATGTCCACATGTGTAGGTGAGTTTGGGTTGAGATGACCTTTTGCGAGATTTAAGATGTAACGATATAATATTATTTTAAATTAACCCTATATTAATTTAATTGGCCCATACTACGTCAAATGGAGCTACAATTTAAGTGTTATCTATCTAAATGCTAGAAATGTTTTCAGGAAAATTTCGTAACACAATCATTTCACACGAAACCGTTATTGTATAGATAATGAGGCTTATATAATAACAAAGGACTATTTACAACGCAGAAATGTACTTGTTATTGCAAAAAAATAATTGCATTAAAATGCAGCGACACATGGCGAGATTGCAATTTGAGACAAGCATAAATATATTTATGTTCGCGAATGCCAATTCAAATCCGACAAAATTAAATGCACGCAATGCAATCATTGCAAGTGTGTAATGTCATTTGTCAAATTATATTTAACTTTGCCTTCGCAACGAATATTAACACAAGGAAATCCATCATAAGTGAAGAATTTTGTACGACACTCATAACCTAGATGTTAGTTCGCGCGTAAAAAATGAAGTTGATTTAAAAATGGAACACGCAACATTCAAAAAGGCGGAATTGAAATAAATTCTTGCAAAATTATCAATATCTCACAATAACACGTGATTAAGTACAAATTATCATATGATATTCATATTTATAATCAAAGTGCTGTTAGTTGAAATTCGTAGTACGTTTGGGAATTTCTAAATCAATTATCTGCAACTAATTGCAACCTGTACACCAGGCACAACAAGTTACAACGTACTCATTATTAAGATGTTAGGTGCTCAGCGCCAGATTATTATTTAAGTATACCATTACAACATACAAACTTAAATTATTGTGATCTTTAGACAACTTTATATATTTTTCTAATTATACTCAGCGGATATTAAATTTGTAATCTACCATCCATTTCATGCGTAATAGGTACAGTAGTGATGCATAACTATGTATATATATTATTATTTCGCGTTTAAATCGATTACGAAATGTTATTTATTAAAAAATAATTCATGAATAACATTTTCAACTTGATATAATATCTTTAATAATTGCATAAAAACTCTTCAATTGTTTTTCTGTTTACGTTACTGCCATATAACCGTTTCATTGTTCAGTTGAAAACGATT
This sequence comes from Myscelus amystis hages, assembly GCA_018244895.1. Taxonomy (NCBI): domain Eukaryota; kingdom Metazoa; phylum Arthropoda; class Insecta; order Lepidoptera; family Hesperiidae; genus Myscelus; species Myscelus amystis. Next base: position 5,320 of record DWQT01003686.1, on the reverse strand, counting down.
TCTCTGTTATCGACCTACACTGTGGATGTGATAAGGTCATTCGCCATAATGGTCCTAGGTTAGACCTTAAAGAATTACTCTGTGTCGGACACATGGCTCACCAACGTATTTATAATGAAAAACGGGATTTTCATAGTTTAATAAATTTTTCTATGCATAAAAAGACTAAATATAGAAGAAGATGTGATCTCTTTTAGAGTGGAGATATTTAGTTCTCTGTGTATAATTATAATTGATGATATAATTATAATTCATTATATAATTATAATTGATTATATAATAATAACTGATGATATAATTATATTGCATGATATAATTATAGTTGATGATACAATTATAATTCATAAGATAATTATAATTGAAGACATAACTATAATTGATTGTCCAAAGCAATGGGAACAAGGATTTGTCTAGGCATATCATCAAAATTTATGTTAAAATTATAAAAAAATGCCTAATCGAATTCTGACTCTATCCCCGTTTCCCTAAACCATTAATCATCGTTACGATGCATCATGACACATCGGAATATGATCAAGACATGTCATGACATGACATGTCCGCGCAACAGGTCGCTAATAAATTAACATGTCTCATAATACGCGACATATATTATGTTGCCAATATATTAGCTAAGTAACTTTTGAGGTTACAAGTATCATTAATCAAATTTACAAAAGTAAAATTATGTGTTTAGAAATATTTTATGCAGAATTCAAATGCGAGTGAGTCGGCGATGGTGAGCTGTAATCGCCTAGTGGTTTGAATAGCACCTCCCACTCCGGGATTCCGGGTTAAAATCCTGGCAGGCACCTCCAACTGCGTGCGTTTTGTAACCAAAATTTACGCATAACGGTAAAGCAAAATACCGTTAAGAAACCTGCACACCCTAGAGACGTTATAAAGTATGTAATTTCTGAGATGTATGAAGTCTACCAATCTGCACTTTGTCATCCTAAAACCATCCCATCACGATAGAAGATCCAGTACAGCAGTGGACTAATAAAAGAGGAGTAAATTCGATGACCGGGCACACGGTAAACTCCCTCCCTATTCAAGGAAGACTGAGGCGACTGAAGTACCAGTGTTTCTGTCCACGCGTGGTCTGCGTGCGGCTGAATAAAGGTGTATACGATACCACCTGCCGACCAGGAAGCGTTCGCCTTGACCCAGTCCCGGGGAACTAGATCTGTGCGATAAAGGTTAGCGGTCGATCTTGTAAAAGAATTATCATAGTCTCGGACTATTTATGTCTTAGGTGTTGCAAACGAAAACGAAATTAGAAATACAATTATTTTACAACCCCTGATTGTTCCAATGCGGGACACTTACATTAAATACGATTATAAATTAATTTCATTGTCAACATACGGATCTATTTGAATTTACTTTTCGTGAAAATTATTTTAAATTTCGCTCAGACATTGGCTGACGGGGGAGTCAAGAGTTTCTGAAACCGGCGTGCAAGAGTGATGAATGCAAAAGCGCTTCAGGTTTGTAAGATATTTGGTAGTCGGTGCGCCCTGCCAACCCCGTTAGGGATGCGGTGTGATGGTATAATAATAATAATAATATTTTAAATTTGTACCCCAGATTGCATTAACAATACGCCTCACTATGTGTTTGAAGTAACATAATCGTTAACGATACATCCGAAAGAATGAACGCTGAAAACCACTGAAAACAACAACCGGTGAGAGAATAAGGGAAATGCATAAATAATTCGCTGTAGCTTCGTTAAAAATTTCATTAGCATCGCCCTCGGTGCAGTCGAAGCACAAAAACATCATTATACTATGTCCACGCTTTGGTAAATGTAGTTCAGCGCTATGTTTTCTTAGTAATTGTATTGAAAACGTCGGTTTTTGGATCGTGAAATCCGTCATAAAGATTGTTGATTAGATAAAGATAAAGATAAGATAAGATAATAAGGAAAAAGAAAAGAAAGTATAAGATAAAGATAATTAAAGATAATATAAGATAAAGATAAAATAAAATGTGTGTATTTTTACATTAAATGATATAAAAGGAGTCTTAAATAGTGACATCAAAATTTACACATATACATATAAACTTATGTTTATAACTAGAATTAGGATACAGTATGCTTGGATTCAAATTTGTAGTAAAAAGCTAACAAATGTACGCTACATTTAGCGAGATGTGTAACCAGCATTAGATGGATCGCCGGGGCAAATAAATTTCCAATGAGCCACCTTTTTTTGTTCAACAATGCAGTGCGACCTAAAATCGCTACTAGTGATGGGACAGTGCACATATCGAGAGTAAGAAATAATTACCAAATAAGTTTGATACCAGCGATGGCGTCAGAAGTCCTTACAACCAGCGTGTCTGTATGAAGCTCAATGTAGAAAAAGTCCATCAGGTCTGTTAGGATGTAGATATTTGAGAATGCACTCCGTCAGAGACCCGGCGTGATTGTGTAAGAATAACACAGAATTACGCCACCAATATCCAGAGACACACATATACAATGAGCTTTTCCTCCTATTATGTGTATAACTAGCTGATCCGGCAAACGTTGCTTTGCTATATAAATTATAATTAACACCCTCGCAAGCCGCGTTACGGGTGGAATTTCGTAAAATCCGTTCTTAGCTGACCTCTACTCGCCGAACGGAATATTACTACCAAATTTCAAGTCTTCTGGTTCCAGAGATGTCGTGATGAGTCAATATATCGCTGTAAATCCTATATATTTATAAAAGAATAGAAGACAGATTATTTAAAAAGCTATGTAAATCTCCAATAAAATATTATTTTGTTACGTAATGCAAATTAAAAAGACTTATAGGATACAAAGTTGATGTATTATATCACATAGCTTCATATAACCGTTCCAATATCAATCATGATTAGAAACAAGGTGAATTGGTATCAAGATTGTGATCCAATGTTCCAATTGTCCATATTTATGTGAAAACGAAAACAAAATGGTTACGCCACTAATCCGTTATGGTATGACATTGCGATCACGTAGAGTTCAAATCGCCTGATAAATAAACATTAAAAACCGCCAAGGTTAATGACACGTTATGTAAAGGTCACTAAAATCTATCAAAACGTACGAGTATTCATACAAACGTTATGAGGTCGTTAGTGCACCCGTTGAAGTAGTAGAAATATATATGTTGTTTAAATAACTTGATAAGCTTTTGAAAATCAAAGGGAGAAAACATTAAGCTCAACTAAAGCTTCATGTTATGTAAAGTTTAGGCAACAGCTAAGTCATAAATAAAAAAGCTTTTAACTTCACATGTATGTATGCCCTAGAATTTTGCAATCAATATTTCAAACCACTTTCACTGATGCTATTCGGCTACAATTTGTACGTTGTCGAAACTGGTGAAATTAAGTAAACTGCAGGATTTTCATGGATCTATGAGCTTACGTTCCTTAACCCGTGGTGCATGAGAATAAAAACAAGAAAAAAATAACTTTGGAAAAAAATGAACAGAGTTCTTGTCAAATGTCGTCACAATTTTTATACTTCCAAAATATATTTTTACCCCATGCTTCAGAATATTCTGAGATATTTTCCGCTTACAAAATCGTTTACAAAAACCGTCGATACGTTATCGTTTATCGACTTTTTTGCAAACATCGCACAATTTATCGACAATTCGCACGTCCCAACACTGGACGTCGCTGGCCAAGGCAGTGCAGAGTGACTGCGGCTAATTTGAAATTAGCGGCGCCGCCATTATATATGCATAACTTGCTAATGGACGTTGGTATGTTTGCAGTGATAAAGTGTCCGAAGGGTTTTGGCAGCGAATGTGTTTGTGGAAATCGACCGCTTTTGTTTTCTAGAGCTGTAACACTGTAAAGCTTATATTGAACAGCATTGATAGCATAGTGGTTGAAATTCAGCCTCTCACTTCGAGGGTCTGGGTTCGAACCTCGCACGCACCTGCCTTGTTACGTGCGTTTTATAATCGCAATTTAAATATCACTCGCTATTACGGCGAGGAAAAACATCGTAAGGAAACCTGCACAAGAGACGTTATGAAGTGTGTATTTTCTGAGGTGTGTGAAGTCTACCAACCCGCACTTGGCCAGCGTGGTAGACTATGACCTAAATCCATCTCGCTTTGTAAGGAGACCGGATCCAGCAGTGGACAACTAAAAGGGTTTAAAACAAAAGCTTATTACTTCCGGTAAGCACACGTCCGGCAATGGACTAAAATTAGCGATGATTAAATTAAGTTAATAATTAATCATTGTTTATAATTAATCATTGTTTATAATTAATCATTGTTTATGTTATAAATGAACACGTAAAAAAGCCTTTCACTACCGTCAAATGAGTTCGTAGTCAAATTAAACTTATTACAAAACCATTGAAATAATTGAATACTTTAACCTATCATAAATTTCGGTCACAGATGCAATTGTTGCAATTAAGTAATAATAATCATTTTCTAGGTCGTCCATTGCAGGAGCTGTTACGAAACATTGGAAAATAGTTAATTCATTTAAGTTATATGTGGCATTTTAAATTATTGCGTTAATTGTATACAAATTGCTTGCGAAATTCTTCAAATAATATTTCCATGATACAGTGTAGGAACGAGAGAGGTAAAATATGCACAGATAAATTTATGAATACATATTCATTTGGATTATATTGCATCCAGACATTAAAGTAGCATCGTTGGGAATCGAACCCACAACATCTGGGCCATTATCCAGGTCCACTAAGCCCTGGACGAAGAAGCTCAAGGCATCCATCTATTCATTGAGTACTATTAGATGAATCATTTGATTTTTGCCCAACAAAAAACCGACAAACGAAGGTTAGTATACCGATTTGTCAACGGTCATTCATTTCAATTTTGACCAAAGAAAACAGATAAAAGATAAAAGACGATCGGTACGTTTGAAATATTTGCTTAGAAATTGACAAGTGGTACAACTGTAGTTATTAGAGCGTGGTGAATTCCGTCACGCAGTTGTATGGACGAGCCGGTGCAACGCACGACCGGTAGCGGATAATAAATGTGTACGGATTCTATCGATACACAGATCTTCAGAATAAACTTACATATAATATCTTAAGACTATTCCACACACGGCTATCTGATTCCAATTAGGCAATTAAATGCCTGTATTACGGTAACCGGACAGCTGATATACACACGTACATATTTTTATTACATCCAGAGACATAACAAACAAATGTGCTCATCATACAAATGTTTGCCCTGGGTAGAAATCGGAGCCACGACCTCTGGTTTTGCAGTCAGGGTCTCTAATCACTCGACCACGAGGCGAGTGAAGTTTATAGGTTCGAGAC